>SCLF01023605.1:0-12531 GCA_004367975.1 Mesochordaeus erythrocephalus
GCTCAAGTTATGGGAACTGGCAATCTTGTGCCAAATAATACCGTGAGCAATAACTATTATTAATAGCGTGACGGTTAAGTGTGGATATTTCGGTTTTCAGTCGCCAAATTATCGATACATATTTGAACAAAAAATCCTCTATTGAGGATTTATTTTTAGCAACCCATCGATCCGACGCATGATCACTAAATATTGATGGGCATAATTCCACCAGAAGCGCCGACCACTTGGTATAGGCTAGGAGTTTTCGTAAAAATATTCAGCACCGCCTTATGTTCCAACAATTATTTTTAAATATCATTTTAATTTGCGTCGTATTCCAAAACGAAATGTCATTTATCACCTTCAGTGTGGGAATTTGGCAACCCCCCATGCCGACTGGGGACCAAGTGCCATTTTCAAGACAAGTCCGTGTCATATTGCCAACAGAAATAGAGGGACATTCCATCCATACTGTTTCGTTCACCATTGTTTCTCTGAAACAGCTAATTATTTTTATTTTGCTGACCTTGACAGATGACAGAAATTTTTACCGTCCAAGTTCTTTTACGCGGGAAGGGTAGCAAAATGTTTCAGGGACTATATGATGCAAGTCACAGCCAAGCTGTTTGGTATTCTCATCGATAGCTGAAACAAAATTTCATCAGTAATTACGAACGAATCAAACATACCTGTCATCATACGACATTTTACATCGGGCTTCTTTTCAAATTTAATCAAAAGACGGTCCAGCAGCTTTTCAGAATAGCTAACCCTGCGTTCTGGGATGCGGTAACGTTGGCATATATCCAGTAAATACCGGTTTAAATTTCGGATTTTTATTGCTTTTATTTGTGAAACTTAAAATATTTCTAAACTACTAGACAATTTCCATTAAACTAAGGTCATGGGTTAGTCATAGATTCTTCTGCTTAATAGGCATCTTATAAAGAAAGTTTGATCCGATTTGCCTGGACTGGAAATCAATTATGAACCCAGGTTATCAGACAAAATTGCGCAAAAAAAACTACTCACGCCTTATAAACATAAATATATGATGTTATCAATTTTAGAGTTATCATCTTAAAGGTGTATTGAGCAGATTAAACCAAGTTATACCGATCAGTTTACCAAACATATAATTAAGACTTACAATTGATAGCTTGTACTGACCTTCGTTTTAAGATGGCTGTCAAAACTGCTCTCCCACTATGTCTTCTGACAGCAACTGATAGCCTTGTGGTTCCGA
The DNA here is from genome assembly GCA_004367975.1 of Mesochordaeus erythrocephalus. NCBI lineage: Eukaryota > Metazoa > Chordata > Appendicularia > Copelata > Oikopleuridae > Mesochordaeus > Mesochordaeus erythrocephalus. Next base: position 1,229 of record SCLF01023605.1, read on the forward strand.
ATATGTTCTCAGAATATGCAAAATTATACGGCGTCACATAATTAACCCCCCTTTAAGACACAACGTGAAAGAGACCTTAAAATAAACGTTAATTTTAACTCCTGGGGCATGGTAGCTCAACATACTAAATTGTACCAGATTAAGTATACTCCAGAGCATCCAATGTAAGCATCGCAAACATACCTCGATTATTTGTTTTAAAGCTATGGACCGCGAAAGTCACATTGTCGAAAATGGGCAAAATGGATAGTAACACTATACTGAACTTTAGTTTTTATGCTGGTGTTTCGAGCCGAATTTTTAGTGAACATACTTTGGGATCTTAGCATGCTTTCTAAATCATAACAGAATAGAAAAGTGAAAATTTCTTGATTTTTTCAATTTTTAAAAATTTGCACTTTAGAAATCCAATTTTAGTCGGTAACTAGGTCACGTGTTAAGACTTCGAGCTCGGTCCTTTGAGAAGAATTCAAGCTGTAGTCATGACTCGTCGAATAATCCCACTTTCGAGCCAATCTGACAGGGACCGCGAAAATATGAGGAAACACATTCCTTGTTTGAGCGAGGTCCATTGGGTTTGTATCCCAAATGAGGAAACTCAAATTGGTAATTCTTCGTTTCCATTTCACTTGGAAACTAGTGAACATTTTTAAATGAAATTTTCATCATTAGTTAGCTAAGTGTTCTTGCTTTCAACTGATGTATTTAGCTTGGAAATCAGTCTTCTAATTGTAAACTGGACTAATCCAGCCCAACAAATACAGCATAGTTAACTTAGGTATCTAGAAGACATAATTAATAACTATTTACGGAATTAATAAATTCTTTAAATTTTTGGTAAAAAGTCTGTTAACGAAAAATCCGGAATTGCGGAAAATCCCGTGTTTATACGCGCGTATTAACACGTGTGTAAGTAATTACAAGTTATCAATGGGCTATTTGTGTGGTATTTCTCCCGCCTTAAGCAACATTTCATCAGCATGTGCCTCTTTTCGATGAATCTCCAACTCTTTCATTCGGCCGAGGTGTTTCGATGCTTCAACTGTGGCACCTGATACCAACATATCCGCTCTTTTGAGCACCTGATTCACTTGGCTTACCATCTGCGATCGTGTATATCTGACTGACATCTTTTGTTTTTCCAAATCTGCCATTGTTGCGGACACAAAAGTTGTGTAAACCTGATAATCATCTGGAAAGCTCTGATAATATCGTCTCAGAAGTGCTACCAGCTTTTCGTGATCCGCTTGCTCTTGGCCATCTACCAGCATCCGATATATCATTAGATATAGGTCTTTATAATTTTCCCGATCTGGTAGCATTTTGTCCAGATAAACTGGTGCTGACACCCATTTTTGAAAATATTGGGATTCTATATTGGCTTATCTTTTTGTGCCACCAACTTGGTCAATTTTTCTTGATATTTGTCAGAACTTGACAAAGCCGCCAACGTAGTTTTACTCGCCTTTGTTTGCCTATCTAGTAACTCCTAGGTTTTTATCGCCAGTGTTTTCTGATCTCTTGCACCCTGCGGTATAGCCCCCGCTTTCAAGCCTCTCTGCCGATCGATGATTGCTGCTGAGGTATTTTCCGCCAACTCCGCCTGTTCTAACGCCACCTTGGTCCTATCTCGGGCTCTTTCCATTGATTCCTTGACTCCTGCGTTGCTCTCTGTGCCGTTATCTCACGCAGTAAGTCTCTTACTATCTACGTCTTGTGTGACGTTAACCTCTTTTGATAGTCCCTTTTTCGCCCGTTTTAAATATCTGTCTCGCCGGTCTCGCATTACGCCAATCGCTATGGTAAAGAAAACATTTTAAAATTGTTTTTTTATTCTGATTGCCGAAATGTATTATACAGTTAATAGTTCTTCTGCTTCGTTCGCCCATCTTCTTTACTTTTTCCTCTCATTTCGATCCCATAATTCTGAAATAATTATTTTAGTATTTACTTTACCGTCTTACTTGGCACAATTCTACTATTTATACCCTTTCTTAACAGTTCCAGCATAGCCAGAACATTGCTTGAGGTTTTATGTTAAAAGACCCACATAGCTTTGTGGCTCCTATAACATGTTTTTCCTCCGACGGAATCATCGTTAGCGCCAGTAGGTTGTACCACTGTACTTCCTGTATGTGAACCCTTGTTCCTTCAAACTTAAGCATGGCCGTGATCGCCAACGGCGAGTCTGCGAATACGTGTCCCACTACTACGATTTTTGTTTCTGTCAGAACATTTCTAACATGTGCCAGTGTCTTGGCCGGTATGTTTTTTGGCGGAAAAACATATACCGTCTCGCCGTTAAACTCTTTTTCACCTATTGTAAAGAAATCATCTCCCCATGCTTGCTCAGCTGCTTGCCACGAGATGAATTTTTCGCATTTTGCATTTTCTGCTGTCGCCATTGCGTCTACTGTGAATTGCAAATTCAAATCCTTTTGCCATTTATTGAAAATATCTTGTGGCATGAACTCTTCATTCCAATTTATCCTTCTAGACGCAGCATCCGCCAGCTGGTATTCCGTTGCAATCCAATATATGTTGAATTCTATATCGTGCGAATTCAAAAATTGCTGTCATTATGACGTTTAGCTGAGCATTGGAGCTTCCCAGGTTTTTATATGAGTCCACCACGCTCTGATTGTCGCAGAAAATTGATACCTTTTTTCCCTGTAGTTTTGACTTCAGCTTGTTTTGACTTCAGCTTGACTTCAGCTTGTTATGTGAAAACGTTCCCACAATTCCCAGCTGTTTTCCATCCATTGATGGTAAAACATCGGTCCTTGCATTTTTCCCTGTCTGTTCATTACCATCGCTCCCCGTCTATTTATCGGTCAGGAAGTCTTTGTGCCATCTTTTTCCTGTGCTATCATGCAGGCAGATTTTCGCCTAAAGAAAGGAGACTGTTATTTTTCCTTCTTCTGCTATTATTTTCCCCGTGCAATTGCATTGGTCTGCCACATTTTCCTGGCTTCCGTGATTCGAGTCCAGTGTTGCCACTTATTGACATTATTTTTGACTATTCTGCCTCTCCCCAGTTTTCTGAACTTTCCAGTCAGGTCTTAGATCTATATTGTTCCCAACCTAACCCTTGTTCCCAGAATCCCGTGATTCATTCTGCCGTTTTGTTTCTTTTTTTCCATGAACCGACTTCTCTATCTGAATCAGTATAATAAGTTAGCAACTGTTTATCCAAAGACTTTTTTAATGTGACAAATACAGATGATAATTTCTCGGCTGGATGTCAGCGATGATTTGGTCTATCGGCTCAATATTTGCCGCCGCCATACTTTCCATTTTCTTCTTCAACCGCTCTCCACTCTCACGGTTGGCCTGCTCTTGCCAGTCAAATCCTTGGAGTTCCATGCTCGTGCTTTGCGATCCCCTCGAGGATTGCGACGCCGAAGATACCAAGAATCTTCCTTCCGTTGGCACGATCGTTTCCGGGGTTTCCGAGCCTTCTCGTGACTGAACTACCTGCTTAGTTTTCAGTCTACGAGGTCTCCGTTCGGGTGAGTTATTTGTGAATGAGTATAATCTTCTTACCGTGATATTTGTATGCGGTATGATCGTTCTCTGCAGGCCTCGCACATTCTTGCCCGCTTCGATTGTCGGAGTGGTTGTTCATCGGATGTGACGCTCTAGTCCTCTGATGACCTTCCGTTTCTTCGAGGAAGTTTGTTCCCTATGATAAAAATCGTGAATATTTTTGGTACAGTATTTATATTGAATGCGAATTCCCTTTCCCCGCGAAAATTTGTTTTTTGGAGCTTTCATATTTACGTACTTGGCGATGTCCGTCGACTCGTACATGTTTTCAGTCGTTCGCGCATTCTCTGCAATGAGGAACCGAAAGTTCTCGGTTTGTTGCCCCATCTACCGCGTCACACTGGCAGGCTTGTTGAACAGATCTTTTATCTGTAACGCCTGCTTGGACTCTCCCAGGTCCATATGTTCCAGTATTCCTCGTTGATTCAACGCTCTATTGTAGAATTCTTCTGACGCGAAGTTTACATACTTGGTGAGCATCCATTGTATTTCCCGACAATTGTCGTTGAAATGTCTTGCAAGCATTCTTGCTTCTTTTCGTCAGTTGTTTCGTCCTACCATTTTTCGCATTGTTCCTGGTCCAACGCCTGACCTATGTTGTACAGGAAGAGGTTCCACTCTGTAGGATGAGTCCCCGATCTGTTTTTTTTCCCACTACGATTTTTGGTCTGATGGCGACGCGATCACTTCCAGTTTCCCTATTATTTCGTCTCGGACTTTACCGAGTCTTTCGGCTGCTTGATCACCAACTCCCGCTATTGTGCAGTTGAGCTTGTTTACATGCCCTTTTACGTCGAAAATAACCTGGTTAATTTCATTCTGCAGTCCACTTTTGAGATTTTCCAGTCGGAGCTGATCATATTTTTCTTCTCCCTCGAGATTCGTCAGTCTATCCGTCATCCCTATCTTCTTGGAGCTTTGGAGCCGAAGAATCTCTGTGGTTTTTACCAGTTCTTTTCTCTGTTCTTCGAACATGGCTTGAAGCTTGACGAAATCGGCTTTCTGGACCGTTTGGTCCTGTTTTTCCTTGACAACAGCCGGTTCCTGCTGTTGTTACTGCGGTTCTTCCACGTCTTGGATGGGTCCAACCACCAATAGTGGTTGTCCCAGGTCTAGGTTTGCCAGGACTTGTTGTTTTTCCAAGTTCGTCAGCCTTTGCGCCTCAAATTTTGCTGCTGCTTCATTTTTCTCGTCCTTCTCTATGTAGGCCTTGAACTCCTTAATCACGTCAATTTCGATGATTTTGAAAGCGTTCGACCGTTGGACTTCCAACTCATGTTGCTTGTTGCTTTCTCGCAACTGTTCCTCCAACGTGGCTATTTTTTCACTCTGGCAATTGATGGTGTCCTGTTGGTTTTCGTACATACCATCAGTTCTCGGACTGTCTTGCGTTAGGGTCGACGCTTCTGGTTCCAGCAGCTCGTCCTGCAATGTCATCATCCATTTCGTCGAGATTATCTCCATTATTTGCCATGTTTTTTCTACAGCTACATGGTTGTTCATTTTCCGCTTTCGCTGCTCCACGAATCGGATGAAGTCCAGTACTTCATATTCTAAGTTTCCATCATGAAACTTCCATCATCAATACGATAGCCTTAATAGGTATTTTAATCTCAAGTTTGGTTTTCGACATTTTTGAAAGCAAAAAATCTGCTTTGGGGTAATCCACAGCTGTCCCAAGTATATTGTACGCCACGGTGATATCTCTTTGCCTGAGGTGTGTGATGGCCTTGAACCTTCTCACCGCTGATTGTAGTTCTATATCTACATCTTGCCACGTACTGAGCCAGTTTTTTATATCTAGTTTACCTTGTTTTTCGTCCTGTTGGATCCTTTTCTGAACCAGGTGCGTAAAGTGGGCCGGTTGTATGCCTTCCGCCACAAACCTGGTTTTCCGCTGTTCCGTTCTCGGCAACGTCGGTTGTTCCCACGACGCCAGTCTGTTCCAGTCTAGATTGCTTTTGGCCAACGTAACTCTCACCATCTTTTTGGCATCTACGGTCATGATCGGGAATACATTCACCATTTCTTGCAGTGTATTCATGTGCCGCACTTTCTCCTGTATATGAATTTTACCAGGAAACGTCTGGTTCAATCTCACTACATCCTCATCTGGGTTTCCTATCTCCAGTAGTTCCTTCCATCGCTTTTGGATGTTCGGGGCCCGCGGGAAATTTTCCGAGCCATTTTTCCTATCCAATACCCTGCTGATATCCGGGTCTGTCCTATCTGACCCGTCGGTTCCTGTTTCCATTCTGAAACCGTTTTCAATATCTGTACCGCTTCATATTCCTCTGAGTTTTGTTTCATGTTATTTGTCTGTTCGGTTCTGAAGACAACCATACCAGCTCACGTTTGGTTGAATCCGAGTCCAGTCTGTATATGCTTCCAGTCCATGAGTTCAAACAAATTTCTCTTTGTTTGTCCCGGGCGTATTTTCTTTCTTTTCCCCTTTCGCTGTGAAGTGGTGTTCTTTTTATCTTGCCTGCTCCAGTATCTTAAGTTTCCTTGGATCTCAAACTGGATCCAACAGACGAATTTTTCCCGCCTCTGATTCTGGAATGCCTCTCTTTGAGTCACAGTTGCCAGCCTGTCTCTCGTGAATGAAATCATTCCGTGATCTGGCTTGAAAGCCATCATAGGGATTTTTTCTATCTGAACATGTTTCTCGATTAGGTCTTCAGGTCAATTCATCTTCCAACCTCCTGAAACACTGATGTTCTTCGTGTAACTGTCCCTTGCGTCCTGATCTATTTCTATCAGAGCTTGGCAATCCTCTTCAGTTTCCTGGTCGTGTTTACCAGTCCTGACCGTTTTCATCCCCTAGAAGGACCCGAAGCTCGACTACTCGAGAGTAAACTCTCTTCCATTCCTCCTTATTCCATTCTGGCGTAGTCGCAGGAAACTTCTGAATTAATGCCGACAGTTTTTACCTCAATTACCTCACTGAGAAGTGCATAGTCTGCCGTCAGTTGCTGTGTCATGTTCTGACTATCTGCCTTTCTGACATGAATTTCTTCCGTTTGCTGCGGAATTTGGAATAAGACATCTAACGCCATTTCCTCTAGCGTGATGTAGTAGCCTTTCCATTGCTGCCGACAACGAATTTCGTCTTTGTTTTTTGTTCTCCTGCATCCATTTATCAGCTTGAAACACATATACCGGTTCTGTTTCCATATATGTTGAGTCATTTTGGGGCAACTCTAATTGGGATTCACTCACCGTCTGTATTGTAGCCTTCATCCTGTTCTTTCCAGATGTTAGTCTCATTTCTCAACTTTTTTACCTCCGTGAGCACCAGCTCCGGTCCATGGAAATCCCCTGCTTTAAAGGAGTCCACCCTCCGTTCTCTCGGTTTATCTTCCAATTTCGTCAAGTTTTCCACACCACCTTCTCCCCTTTCCGAGTTTGTTGGTTTTCCAGCCTACCAATCGTCTCTACGATTTATATAACTTGCTGGTTTTCTCTCAACCAGCTATTTTCTTTCAAAATCTCCTTGCGATTTTCTGCCAGCTGTAACAGAAATCTAGCTACTTGATTTTGCATTTTGGCCAAAAATTGTTTGTCCATTTTAAACAGCACTTGTCTCAGTGTGGCCGCAATTTCCGAGGGTATCGATTTTCTGAGCTCCGCTTCACATATTTTCCTATGCATCGATATTTTGAACTGTTAATCAACAATTGAGCCCATCTCCAAATCTAGACGTTCTCGTCTCCTTTATCGCTATTTTTCAGCTGTACCACAGGAATCAGCAGTTGCATTTCCTTTTCTTTCAGGATTGCTACAATGACCCATCTAAACGCTAGTTCTCCCCAGCAGTCCGTTACTTTTTATGACGTCCAGCAAGTAAAGTCACCCCTTTTCTGGTATAACCCTCTTGCATCCATTAGCAGATTTAGCATCGCTGCTGTCTGCGCCAGAACCAGCAGACCTCACAACTCCATCTTTTCGATGATAGATTTTATCCTTACATCATTTTCCATTCTTCCTTGGCCTGATTGCGCAAACTCTTTTGCTTTTTCCAGGGCCCGTAAATATCGTCCTTGCTCTTGCCAAGCAGTTTCCGACATAATTTCGAAGGTCATGTCATTTGGATCACCAAACTCTCCCGTTTGTTTCAATTTTCTTCTCAGTACCTTATATGATTCTTTCATTAGGGATAACTCAATCTTTACTAATTGATGCTTTGTTTTGGTGAAATCTTCCGACCAACCTCCTGTTTCCATTTCCGGCATATTCCACGGCATTACATCCGGTTTTGTTGGTAGTGTTAGGTCAAACCTTTTGACTCCGACCAACCTGATTTCCCCGAACGCGCCTGCTCTATGAATATCTCCCAGCCATGCCTAGAAGTTGACGTCTGCCTTATGAGCATGAGTTGAAAATTTTCTGAAGTTTGGCCACCAGCCCTCATTTAAAAGCAGTAGGCTCCTTCGGACATTTTCCCAAACCTCTATTACTCTGATGGTATGTGTGGATTTTCTCTACCTATTGTCCGTCTCCACTTTCTCATTTTTATGGCTCTGTCATGGCATCCCATATCTCTAGGGCTACCATTTTTCCTTGAGGATCTTCCCAAGCAAAAATTGTTTTTGTCTGTGCCCGTTGATGCACTGCGATAATCCAGGAGACCCGTTCTTTTTGGCTATTGGTAGGTGCATGCTCAGCTCCAGAATGGTATAATGCAACGCAATTTTTGCCAATATCTTAAACAACATTTTTAGCGTTTCTTAGCACATATGGTTTACTACCTCTAGCTTGCTTTCTCTTTTCTGATTTAGTTTTAAGTTTGCATCTGCCTGAACGTCCTCAAACAGTATGACCGGCTCTCTGTCACCATGAATGCCTGGCATCGGCCAAAACTCCATTTTTTCAAACTGGCTCCACATTTCTCTCCGAATCTCAAGTTCCGTCGCCATCACGCCCTATATTTCTCTTTAAATGTAACGTCTGACATTCTAAATTAATATTAATTCAAAATGTTCTTCCTACGCTTTTTTGTTTTGCACAGTCGCCAACTTTCATTCTCCGCCCACGCTATATATCATGAGTTATGCTTCTGCTTAACTTAGTTGTGTCATGCCTTTTTTTCCATTCCGTCAGCCTTTGCTGATTCATGACAACGCCGCGAGACCCAAAAGTGTCTCACGACCCTATAACCGTCATGGTATGTCATTCTCTGTCACGTCAGCCAATGCTGAGTCATGACAATGTCATGAGCACCAAAAGTGTCTCACGACAATATCAATTCGTGGCATGCTTCAGTCTGTCATGTCAGCCACTGCTGAGTCATTACGCCGTCGCCAGACCCAACAGCATCTGACCACCAGAGATTTTTGTGGCATGCCATCGTCTGTCACATCGGCCACTGCTGAGTCATAACGACGTCGCCAGACCCAAAAATGTCTGACAACCATCTAATATTTTTGGCATGTCCTTGTCTGTTACATCAGCCATTGCCGATTCCTGACGACGTCGCCAGACCCAAAAAATATCTGACGACCATAATTTTTTGTGACATGCCATTGACTGTCACTTCAGCCACTGCGGCCATGACAACGTCGCCATACCAAAAATGTTTGACGACCATATTTATTTGTGACACGCCATTGTCGGTCACCTCAGCCACCGCCAGACCCCAAATGTGTCTGACAAACATCTCATTTTATGACGTGCCATTGTCTGTCACGGCCGCCACTGCTGAGTCATGACGAAACCGCCAGTCCCCCAGGTGTCCGACGACCATATTTTCTTGTGACAGACCATTGTCTTTCATGTCAACCACAGCTGAGCCATGACGACGTCGCCAGACCCAACAGTGTCTGACAACCCTATATTTTTGTGACATGCCATTTGTCTGTCACGTCAGCCAGTGCTGAGTCATGACGACGTTGCCAGACCCAACAGTGTCTGACACCTAATATGTTTGTGACATGCCATTTGTCTGTCACGTCAGCCAGTGCTGAGTCATGAAGGCGTCGCTAGACCCAACAGTGTCTAACAACCCTATAGTTTTGTGGCATGCCACTGACTGTCACGTCAGCCAATGCTGAGTCATGAAGGCGTCGCCAGACCCAACAGTGTCTGACACCTAAGGTTTTGTGACATGCCATTTGTCTGTCACGTCAGCCACTGCTGAGTCATGACGACGTCGCCAGACCCAACAGTGTCCGACAACCCTATAGTTTTGTGGCATGTCATAGTCTGTCACGTCAGCCAGTGCTGAGTCATGACGACGTCGCCAGACCCAACAGTGTCTGACAACCATATAATTTTGTGGCATATCATAGTTTTTGGCCTCTGCTGAGTCACGACTATGTCGCGAGCACCGAAAGTGTCTCACGACCATAACATCGTGGCATGCTAAAGTCTGTCACATCAGCCTCTGCTGAGTCACGACCCTAACGTGAGCACCCAAACGTGTCTAACGACCATATCATTCATGGACTGTCATAATCTGTAGCGTTAGCTACTGCCCGGTTACGACTATGTCGCGAGCACCGCTTTTGTGCCACGACTATTTTACTTTAGGGTTTTATAAAAGTTGTAAATTATTTTTATAAACCCTAATGTAATTTTCACAGCCTTTTTAAACCTCTTGGTCGCTGTGCCTGCCTCAGCTTTCCCATGCTGACCACGTGACTATAAACATAGCCCGTCCACTAGCGTACTAGTCTTCCCAGTAACATAGTTACTTGCAGGACTTTATATGACAACAAAACCAGCTTCTAGCTGCTTTAATTTTGTCCCGATAAATTCGCCTAGCTTACAGCTACGGCTCCGATAGGATACGTGGAAAAACATACATTTTCCCCTCCTTATTTTTTTGCTTTAGGGTGTATAAAATTTCTAAATTCTTTCATATACCCCTAAAGCTTCATGTAAAAATTCTCGGTCGCTGTGCATGTCTCAGCTTTTACCTGCTGAACACCACCAAGCTTACCAGTACCCTGGTCTCCCCATCAGAACTTTTCCATTTTTCTCATGAATTTTTTTCGCCAACTTTTTTCCCACCAACTTTTCCTGTTGGCCAATTTCTCTTTTTCTTGCTAGATTTGTTTTACATAACAACGTGTAACATCTTTTGTCTTTAATTAGGTTCGCTATAGTTTATCATGTCTCCTTTCAAGGTTAAAACTCTGTTTTAATAAATATATATAAAAAGAGAAAATATCCGCGCTCTTGTTTCAAAGGAATCGAGTTACTGTCATTTGATTGGTTCTTACCTTATATTTGAAATCATCAGGATCTCATTACCCTTATAACTAATCTCTCTTCTGCCTTATACACATATAATGAAATAAGAGAGTTACCGGATATTATTTTATACGATACAAAATATTATATCGTGCCCGATTCTATCAAACAAAAGTCATGACCTCCATCAAACCACTTATGTATAAAGTCCACCAAAAACAATCAATGGCGGACAACCATTATTCAAACGATGTATAGACCAGTGCGCACAAGGCATCAGTTGAAAACCTTAAACGTATTGCTGTTGCACTATCTGAAAATGTTCACTTTCACTTTTGCGCGTTTTTGTCCGTTTCAGGTCAGCATCTATTCACGACCTTATACTATTCGATCTATTTTAATCCAATATTAATTTTTCGCAATGTCATTGGCTATTCAATTGACTATTTCCTTGCTGACCTGAAGCGGGCATAACGTTTATATCCAAAATCGACGTATGCGGTTAACTTTGATGTTTGGCGCTGTTGAGCTCATACTGGAGGTTGCCAGAAATTAGA
>SCLF01023716.1:0-12527 GCA_004367975.1 Mesochordaeus erythrocephalus
ATGAGTTTCACGTCAAAGTGCCGCTCGGCACTGGATTGCAGCGTATGGGGGGGTCGTTTCTGCAGCGTACGGGTTAAAGAACTTAATTATACTGCGATACGCAAATATTGATACAAATAAATAAATAAATATCCCACGCAAAAATTCTATGTCACTCTCAACTCCAAACAAATAATTTCCGATTTTTCGGTAGCACTTTCGGTGGCGCTTCCGATCTAAATGGTTGTAAAAGATGCGGCGTGGAATTTGGGAGGGGAGTCCTGGGAGGCATTCTGACCTAGCTCCGCTCAGTTGCGAGAAAAAGGCGAAAAACTGGTCAATGAGCCTGAAAAGCCTCAAACGGTTCACAGGAGTTAATACAATCAAATGTAACGACTATCGCCCTTCCAGAAACGACCAAATCATATGTGGATATCGCATGACTTAATAAGGGTATAAGACACAGTCAACATCGTAGCTACTTGGTAAATAATTTAAGTTATTCGTACCATCTAAATACTTGAAGGTGATTCATGGAAATTAAAGCATAAAAACAACTCGTGCTAAATTAGAAAACTTAATAATAGAATACATGCGAATATCTTTCTATGTGGTTGTTTTTGAGACTCCCAGATCATGAATTTTCCAGCAAAAGTTTACACTTCTTATTTACAAATGATATATGGTTAACTCCTGTGATACCTTTATGTCAAAGAACCCTTGTGATACCTTTAATCTCTCATAAGTCTTTTTCGACTTATTTTTAGAATTGTTTTGCTTATTTTATCTAAGGGTGAACGACCATCGGAAATGTAGTCTGAAATAGAGTTAGTTAACCCGTGCGCTGCATTCTGTGTCGCTCATACAGATCGTCACTAATCGGACCATAACTTCTGTTAGAGTGGTTCTATGTCGAATTTGCCCCCAGGACCCCCCATAATCGACCATCCCGGTTTTGTTTAACCTACTTTCAGACCGGAAGTGGAGGCTAGAAACCGGAAATTGTTGTTTCGAATCGGGAGGCGCACTAAATTGTTGACCGAGACGACCTATACTGTACAATTATCTTTAAAAATATTAAGTACCTATAGGTACCTAGGAAATGACACTTTAAAAAAATTAGTCTTTTACAATTTAAGACACATGTGTCTTAGTTAGGAAAACATCGAGCGGTACTTCTAAACCGAATTTTCTTGCGCACTTCAGAAAAATAGGAAATTTCCATCATCAATATTATTACGTCTAATCCATATTAAAGACCCTAAATGCATATCTGCGAGTTTACGTGGAGTAATTATTCCTAAAGTGAGAATCGTAGGGAGCCTTAAAACTAGAAATTCGAGCCAGACTAAATCACAATTATCCCAAACACATGGCATAATAGGACTAGCTGTTCTTTATAGGATAAAAAACTAGTTGGTCGATAACCGAGTCATCTTTTCAACTGAAATTTACAGATTTTCATTTATATGTTCACGTTCGGTTCTTATTTTGGGCCAAACGTTCTTGCCGACATTTTTGGGTAGAACTTCCAATGGTACTTCCTGTCTAAAATTGTCGTAATATATCCTGGGCACAATATAGGGGAGTCAGGGGTATTATGACCTAGCTTTGCTCAGTTTTCAGTAAAACGCGAAAAACTGGTCCATTCCGCATACTTATAGCTATTTGTTCTCCATGTTAATTTGTTTATACCCTTATTTTTAACCTGGACCATTAACTAGGGTGACCAGATGTCCCGCATTTCGGTAATTTGTCTCACAATTAACCCCCCCAAGTTTGTGCATATTTCCAGCCAAACATAGTTACACACCCCAAATCGTAAACAATTTTCTGCAATTCCCCCCAGGTTTATAAAATTGCATAAAGGGATTATCCATTTTTGGTAGGATTATCTACCTCCCCCCAAGTTTGTGTAATTTTTCGCGCAAAAGCCCACGCAACTTCACGAAAATATAGTTATTTAATAAATGTCCCGCATTATAAAAATATCCCGCATAATGACAAAGGTCACCCTAACATTAATTATTATTAAATACGTTTTGCAGTGACTATATTTAGGAAGACGTGTTACACTTGTGAGCATGGCTGAAAGGGTGTGGTAAGAGATGAGATAGTCCCCTCTCTCTCTCACTCTCCTGAGTAGGTAAATGAGCCTGTTAAGGAGGTAGTTTGCGTGGTGAAGCCACGAAAAGAGATCAAGATCAAAAAAGGCTAAAAACAGGGCAACTAATAGAAACAATACAAGCGCACTCGTGAATAACCGTTATATATAGTGGCGTTGCTTCGGTGGTGCAGGAGAGGATACCTTTGAGAAAAACACGTGACCAAGGGTGGTGAAAGTGGAGAACAAATTCACTGAAGAGAAACAGAACTTGGTGGAGCGCTTCCCCTTTAGAAGGGGGTATTTCACCCCCTTTTCCCTGAACGAAGCACTTCTGAGTAATAGTGCTTTGGAAGGGTGTATTGCTGAACGCAGCATCTGTTATAGAGTTGTTTTTCACTTCGGGGAGCGAGAAAGCTGAACGCAAGCAGCGGGTGACAGAATTAAGCTAAAGCAACCCTGACTTGCCCCCTCTCCCAAACTCCTACACTCATCTGAAAACGCATCGAGAAGGAAATATATCATAAAGACAGAAGATAGAAACAACGCCGTCGAATTTTAAACGAGAAAACAACGAGAGAAATGATAATTATTGCGGTTTAACTTCGAATACAGTAAGAGACCGAACGAGAGAGAGGAAAAAAGAAGAGAGGAAAATAATTGAAAGGAAGAGAGAAAACGAAGTGCAATGACCAAATTAAAAACATGAAATCTTTCCTATTTCTGCTTCTTTATGGTAAGTAGTAACCCATGCCGAGTGGATACTGTATTCGCGGCCTCCGTTTCATCAATATTTGGCGATTCGATACATTAACCATATCGAACGTCGAAGTTAATTGTAGTATGTTGTACGTTATATACTGTTTCAGCATTTATTTTGCTAAAACGTGGTGTCCGAATTGGCGTATTCACGTTTATTCACATTTATTCATGTTTTTTCATTAAAATTACGGAATACTATAATGGTCAAGATCAGTAACCGATTTTCGTTCTATTTGTACTAGGAGGTAATCTAGACTCCGGGTGTTTCAGAACTCTTTAATTACAGTAAACACGTTTTTGAGTTTTATGTCATAGATCGGTGTTGATACATATATTTGAAAGGGGATAAGTAACTCACAACCATATTAACACCGTATCTTTGAATTTACGATATCTCATCGCCCATAACTATTACGGAAATTAGCAGAAATGAGCTCGATATGCCATTTGTATACAATTGCATGTGCCGGGACCATGTCAACCAGCCTACCACTTTTTTGCGGATATCAACTCGCCTACCAGTTTTCAAATCGGTTTTAGCGGGGTGATAACAAACCTTGATATGTACCGCCGGCTTTAACTTCAGAAGGTTAGTGTTAGCCGCAATTTAACTACGCCAACCCAACTTTTGCTCTCTAACTTGACAACCCGATTATGCTTGCTTAACACTTGGTTTTTGAATTAAAAATAAAACAAACTATTAAATAAGCACCAACGGGTTTCTAACCCTAATATTTTGCGTGTGTCGGACTCCAATTGCGCATTTATAATGAACCGTTACGATTTTTGACATACAATGCCAAATAACAATTTTGAAAATATAAGGTCGTTGCGAAATGAAATTCGGTGTTAAAATTTAGACTATCAGTACAACAATGCGTATACATCTCTTTCTACTGGTTTCTTTAGTAAGTCTGTCAAAAATCGTAACGGTTCAATATAAATGCGCAATTGGAATCCGGCACACGCAAAATATTAGGGCTAGCAACCCGTTGGTGCTTATTTAATAGTTTGTTTTATTTTTAATTAACAAATCAAGTGTTAAACCAGGATACTCGGATTGTTAAATTAGAGAGCAAAAGTAGGGTTAGCGTAGTTTACCCTAATATGTTGCCAGTGTCAGGTTCTAATTGCGCCTAACCCTAACCTTCCGGAGTTAAATCTCATCGTTCGCGGGTGGTACATATCAAGGTATGTTATCACTCCGCTCAAACCCATTTGAAAAGTGGTAGGCGAGTTGAATTTCGCAAAAACGCGGTAGGCTGGTTGACATAGTCCCGCAAATACCAAAGTATATCTTTGTAAAAGTAATTAAAACACGTATCTGTTAAGACGTTATACGAGAAGTACCAAGAGAGGAGTAATAGGGTTAAAAGTGGTGGGCTTCCAAACCTTCCGATTTTCATCGATTAGTGAGTTTTAAAAATAATTACATTTTTATGTTTTAACTTGAATTAACGGGCGTAAAAAAGATTATTACGCAGCGAAATTTGTACCCGTTATTATGTCTAGGTTTCCGTAACTAATACTGTTTCGCCCGAACACAATTGTAAAATTTAGATTATATCAGATGTAATTGATCAATTTAATCAACGGTTAACCAGTGCGACTGATAAAAGTTATGCATTAAAATAATCTTAGTTACAAAAATGTTCACTTTCCCATGTGATTTAGTGAAAGACAATATGAGTGGACATAAAGGAATATAACAATACAATGCGATTGACTCCCAAGCTTCCATGACCACAATCAGAAAGTCTATTTATTTTATCTGAGAGCTTATTATTTGGTAAATTGGGAAGACTAAAAATAGACATAATTTGGAGGGCTAGAATTTAAAAACAGTTTAATACTGTAATCATCCGAATAAATTTCTAGGCTGGTAGAGAAGCGCTTATTGGTCTGGATGTATTTACTTGTCTATTATTTTACCTGTTAAGAAGACCCAAAAAGTGTAAAGGGATGGAAATTATAACTTACAGTGAAATGGGTAAATAACGGACTTTTTCAAAAAATGGCGAACCAGGAATAGTTTTCATTTAACAACAAAGTGTATTCTGCGAATTAATGTTCTGATGACATGCAACTCCTTTCTTAAACTGAATGTTATTTTATTGCATGAATAATATTGGAGTTAGATGCCCACAAATATAGATCAGTATATAATCTATATATAATAATATAATATAATGTATATAATATTATTATTTGGGAAAATCCACTTTTAAATTTTAAAAGTACATTTTAATATAATTTACTAGAAATTTTTTCATGCTGAATATTTCAATCAAAAATTTTTCTAGAGATAGGATTACTTTACTGTCTAAACCAACATGAGCATAATAAATGGGCTTATCTGACTCATTAGTGGAGAATGATGCGAAAATGTCTCATTAATATGGAATGCTATCTCAGTATGAAACAGTATGAAACAGTATGAAACAGAAACACGTTTTAGCATATACATTAGCCATCACTTCAATTCACATTATTTAAACCAAAACTATTGGTGTTTAGGGTTACCATATACCATCTAATCACCAAATTTAGTAACCAAAATTAAGAGCTCAATAAGCACCATCAAGCGCACAAGATTTAAATTGATCTCGTAGCTTATCATTTTCAATTGGGATACTAAGTACATCATCTATTTTTCGTGACTTATGACTTAATTGTCCGTAACGGACAATCATGTTTATATGATGAAATCACATGAACGATCATTAGAATCAAGTTCTAGGCAACCTCAGGAATGGATGGAAATAATCTATAAATAAAAAAACTGGCTATTTGACTCTTAAGCTGCTTAAAATCGTGTTAAACAAACAAAATAGTGCGTAAATTCTCTTGTAAATATAGTTTTAATTTGTATCCCAGAAGTCATCAATAAACTAATGTTTGTATAAATATTAGTATGATGGGTAGACAAAATACGTAAAATAAGAACATTTTTCCAGATCTTGCTTTCCAATATAATAAGTTATAAGTGTAATTAGCTTTGCCATATGTCATTAATATACTTTATTTCCAATTTGATCCAGTTTTTTAATTGATCGAAATCCCTATGGGGGTATTTTCGCATAGTTTATCTTAAATAACGGCCAATTGTATATTAATTTATAAAGTACTCGTAGTGTCTGAATACTAACCACCAATCGCGATTCACACATATATATTATTATTTACGGTATACATAGTATTGTATTCATTCACGTACTTAGAGGAAATATAGCGATATAATATATGATTCTTTTAACGGGTCTAATTGGTTCAAATTTGGTACATTCTCAGTGAGACTGTAATATCGCAAGTTAGTATACTAGTTAATATGTTTGCTTAAACTATGATACGAACAACTTGGAGTAGCTTCGGGAACAATTTTCATATCAATATAATTTAATGTCCGTTTTACCTTTAACTGTAAGCTTGCGATTTTTTCATAAATTAACCGTGATCACGGAAGCTAACAATTCTGTAAAGAGGTGAGATTGAAATGCAAAAATGATAACTAGTGTTTGCGAAATCTTGGGTCGTTTAAGGACTATTAAATGAAAATAAATATTTTCTTTGTTAATCTTCGAGATCAAATTCCAGCATTTTTGTTATTCACACTCAGCCAGAGAATGTCATCGGATGATGTTTATATACTTATTGGAGTTAACCGCTCGGCAAAAACCTGCATTAACTGTCATTTGAGCACAAAGGTGGTCACTATTTTTGGTGCTAATCCCCTAGAAGTTTGAAACTACCTGATTATTAAGAAATTTAGCAGTGATTCGAACAATATTTTTTATGTTAATGAAATCTTTTATTGTAAAATAGTGGGAATTATTGATTAATTCCGCTGGGTAGTTGAATGGGTAGAAAATATAGATAATTTAAATGTATCTTAAAATTGCTCGAATTAGATAGGTAGGTTGTTGGTCAACGTGGTGACATAATTTTAATTAACAATAGCTAATAAAGCTTAATAAACACGATATATAATTATATCAATACAGTTCATATACTTATATCTTCCAGGCGGGCTTTCGACCCTATTGTTAGCGTTTTTATGGCCCTTGACGTAGTTGAATGTTTAAGTTACCCCTTATCTCCGCCCCGCTAAATCGGACTTGGAATTTTTTGCAACGATTTTTAGACCGGAAGTGACAGCAAAAAACTCGAAATTGATTATCATGAATCGCGAATCACACCAAATTTTTGCGCGTTAATATCCCTAGTATAAAACTATTTATTAGGTCGTATCCGATTATCAATAACATAGATAGAGTTGTGTAATGTTCACCCAAAAATGGTCAAAATTCGCTAGAAATGACTACAAGCTACTGTAAAAGCACCGACACAAGCAGCTTGATTGTGAACAAAATGTGTGGAGAAATTGATCTTTTGAATTCCTTTACATCCTTAGCTAAAACGAGTAAATATTAAAAAGGAAACAAATTTGTTAGTTCTGGAGATTGAAATAGTTATATTTTCTCGAAGGACAAATCTGGTCGAAGGGTTGTCTGAGGGTCATATGGAAAAAGGTTGTCTGGGAGATATTAGTTAAAGAACCCAAAATGTGGGACCGCGCCATAAAATTGATGTCAAATACGGCTAAAATGTTGCCAAGTCGTTGTTGATTATATTTCCACGAGGAAAAATTTGACACCAATCTTGTAAAATGATACCAGTATGTTCGGCTCGATGGAAAATCCTAACAATAGATCTTCACAAACAAAAAAATCAAATAGTGTCACAATTTTATACATCTCGGACTTTTTCTGAAACGGAGAGATAGAATTTATCCCCATAATTGTCAGCCTAGCATAATGTTTGTCTTTGGTTATAATTCTAAAAGTAGTTACAAAATCAATCTAAGCTTTAATGAATACCAATAGTTGTATACATCTATCCAGAATGCCCCCTCATACCCCTTCAGGTAACAATTAAGTGGTTAACGTGACTTAGCCAATCTGCCAGAGTTTTTCTTGCGGTTTCAGAATGTCCAAAATTATACTCCTTCGTACAATTAACCCCCCAAAACTGCTAAAGGCCAAAAACACCTTTTTTCTAATATGTTAATTTTAACTCATGGGGGCATGGCAGTATCCAAAACATACTGCGATCATTTACTTTAAAGTTATGGACCTCGAAATGCACAATCTCCAAAATGGATAAAATTGATTTTATCCATTATTAATATGGGGTTTTTTGCAGCTCTTTTGAGTTAAATTTGTACTGAACATACGTTGGGACCTTGGCCGTGTTTCTCGGCCGGGTTTCTGCAGTAGTGAAAATTTTGTAGAAATCCCATTTTTGGCCTATAACTTGGTCACGTGTTAAGAATTCGGGGTAGGTCCTATGAGAAGAATTGGAGCTTGAGTCAATAAGCCACTTTCGAGCCAATTCGACATACTTTACGAAACACACATTTTTGTTATTAACTACATAACGTGTCTATGAGAAAATATATCAAATTCCCTTAAGTTTTTATATGTTATAGGGTTTGGCTTCACGACCAAAGTTCTATATTACCAAAAGTGCGTAAAATTGATTCTGCTAAAGTTATGGTAATTTTAAAAGTAAAATATTGTGAAATTTTAAATTACCATAACTTGAGAAGAATCAATTGTACGCTCTTTCGGTAATGTAAAACTTTGCTCGCGTAGCCAACCCTATAACATCAAAATTTAAGGAAATTTGATAGGTTTTTTCATAGACCCCGAATTCTTAACCAGTGACCAAGTTATAGGCCAAAAATGGGATTTATAAAGTACACAATTTTCAAAAAGACAAAAGCGCTAATTTTTCACTGCTGCAGACACACGCCCAAGGTCCCAACATATGTTCAGTAAAACTTTGACTCAAAACAGCTGCAAAAAACACCATGACTTTAAAGGAAATAATCGCAGTATGTTTTGGATGTTTTTATTGGATGCCGGGGGGCCCACTTAATCTAGCACGATTTAATTTGGTGAGCTGCCATGCCCCTATGAGTTAAAATTAACGTTTTAGAAAAAAAGTGTTTTTGGCGGTTAACTGTACGAAGGAGGATTATGAAACC
The DNA here is from genome assembly GCA_004367975.1 of Mesochordaeus erythrocephalus. Classification (NCBI taxonomy): domain Eukaryota; kingdom Metazoa; phylum Chordata; class Appendicularia; order Copelata; family Oikopleuridae; genus Mesochordaeus; species Mesochordaeus erythrocephalus. The sequence goes on from SCLF01023716.1 coordinate 8,895, forward strand.
AGATTCGGAACCGCAATAAAAAACTCTATCAGACTGGCTAAGTCTTGTTAACCGCTTAATTGTTACCTGAAGGGGTAGGGGGGCACTCTGGATAGATCACTACTTACAATTTTAAATATTCAAAAAAATTTAAGGGTATCTGTGCGAGGACTATCGGTTTTATACAAGCTATGAGCTCGATTCACTCCCAACAATAGCAATTGAGGACAACTATCCTCTCGATATCTCTACGGAACACGAAACTGTTTCGTTGGACTGCCTGGAGCACCAAAATCATGAAGGATTCGCCGATCGCACTAAGGATAAAAACGGGAAAATGGTTTGGACTCAGGAAAGGATGCTAATAAATATTTATGGAGTAAAATTCGCAGCCTAATGAACAAGCTCAATGACCTTATAGTACCTAAGCATATTATTGTGATTGGATTTCTCATATATGAACTATACTATTATGATAGTATAGTTCAAGCTATTTTTTGTTTTACATTATGGCACTTGAAGATGGCCATTTAACCAACGTGTGTATTTATACTATTATTACTGAACAATTTCAGACTACGTAGAACTAGGGCCGTAAAAATTTATAGACAAATATATGTGCTAAAAATGCATTTGTTAACATTTTGCATAGAACACAGTTGTCTGCCAATTTTTAATGATTGACATTTTGTTTTTTTAACGTCACTTTAAGGAGTATATGATAATCAAAATTATTCCCATTTGAATTCCAACTCCGTATCGAAAATTAAATATTGTACTCCCTTTTTCCTATAAAGTAATATACTATAAAGTGAGGTTTTTCAGCGAGGAAACAAATGACAGTGCCCGAAAAATAAGAGACTTTGCTTAAGTTAGTTCGTCAAAACACCAGCTTCCACACTATTAGTATAGCTAACCATTAATCGCTATATCCGAAATGTACTTACGTGTCCTATTTTTTGCATAACGCTAATGGGATACGAGTTGACGAAACCCGAATCATATTGATGAAAAACAAGTGGCTGGCAAAACAAATGCAAACGTACCACCGTAAAATTTTTATCGACTATCCCAATAAATCCGATTAGTGTTATGCAATAAATAGGACACATAAGTACATTTATGAGATAATAGCATATGTTACACCCGTATTGAAAACATGCGAACGGAAAATCAGAATATAAGCTAGCTATGAAGCTTTTCTCATCGCACTACAATTGTTTCCAAAACGAGACTTATAACAATCTACTTTCTGGTGATGATAGTGACGTCACTATTTGTTATTCCGTGACTTATTATAGCCTAGATAACCATTAATTATTAATAATTGTTACTTTTTGTCACATTTGATAAAGTTAGTCATATAAACATTCTAATGAAGTTTACCTCTTATTTATTATGGAGGTTTACGGATTTTTTATGGCAATCTCCAAAGTATTAATTATATATAGCCGAAATATGGTTTATATGCACGCATGTGTTTCAATTGAGAATTAATACTAAAAAGTATATAGGCTACATTACCCCAAATTAACCATGAGGTGACTCATTGCGTAGCTAAGTATTGTACAATGTATTTTCGTTTTTCGTCACTACGTAAGAGAATCTTCCTTAATTTGTAGTGTGTCCTAAGGTACATGCAGTTTTTGAAAACATTTGTCTACTAAACCTCATCCCACGCAAGTATACCATGTGACCCCCAAATACAAAAAATAATTTCCGGTTTATGAGTACCACTTATTTGATACTTCCGGTCTAAAAATTGTGCTAAAAGTTATTGCGTAAAATATAAGGTCGTGTCAAAGGGATAATTCTGACTTAGCTCTGGTCAGTTTCGAGTAAAACACGAAAAACGAAACAAATGGACGTTACGGCGATAATTTCATTATTTAGCAGATAACTGCGTCCGAATATGTCATGGCTAACGGATAGTTGAATATGTCTGGATGTAACCCGAAGGATACTATTTTTGCTCTTTGTTCAAATAATGGACCACCTGCATGAAGCTAAACATTAGTGGTATTTTCGATACTGTGTCTTTTGACATTCTCATCTGTATTTTTTTTAATTGACGTAAAATGCAATAAAATATGATATTAGTGGAAAATAAAACGTAATTTGCCATGCAAACAATTATTCTGACATTTTTTGTCATTTGACTTAATTTATATTCCCCTTACAATGGTTCAGACTACACTATATAATTTGCTTCAGGAATCTTGACATGCAAGGTAATTTTAGGCTGTCGGTTTGACCCCCTTTGACCATGAAAATGTTAAACATTCAGCGGCTTGGTACTGTGACTTAACATCATAGTACGTCATAGATGTGCCCTAATGGTGATATGTTTTTGTCTCGTCTTATACCACAAAAAATTGGCTTCAATATACACTTGCTTGTCTAGCGCCCCATTATATATTACCTATTTCGTTAACAGTCTGAGTCTATTATATGATACCATCCATTTCAAAAGCGTCGACTGTTCAAGACTCGGTGGTTTTATTATCAAGATGGTTATGAACTGCAAGATGCGTTTGAGGTTGAAATAGACGATAATCCGTATTTTACATTACGAGGCGATATCTTGGACATCAAGACCTACCAGATTGTCAATTTCAAATATTTCTTTTGTATCCGCGAGTATACCGGCCATAAAATGCAATCAGGCAAAGATTAATCATAATTAATAATACACGACGTAGTATTTGTTGACATTTTTAGCCTTGGGAGAACTTCTTCACGACATATTTATAACAAATTCATTTACAGAGGTGTATTTCATTGCGGTTTTCAGAACTTTGAATAGTTTCAGGAGAATATTTAATGGTTACTTTAAACAGGTACATAGGATACAATATACAGCGTCCCATGAGTTAAAGTGACACCAATATTTTCCTGTTTTCCCTATTATTTAGCTTTATATCTCTCAGGCACCCTTTTGGATATTTATGACCAGTGACCCTGTTTTTAAGGCCGTAGATGTGGTTGAATGTTTGATTGACCCCCATCCCCACCCTAAATTGGACGCCGGATTTTTTGGAACAATTTTTAGACCGGAAGTACCGTTTTTTTACCTCTTAAGAAAGCTTTGTCTTAGATAGGATAACATCGAGCAGAGTGCGTTCCTGAAATTTTATTGCGCTTATTTTAGGGTACCTACCGACCACTAATTCCGACCGGAAGTGGACGCTAAAAATCCGAAAATTGCGGAAAAACTGGACAAATGCTTCCCCTGTTGGTAACTATCAATATTCATACGTAAACCTTCTGAGAATAACGAAAAAAACATTTGAAAAAAACAACGAAATATTTTGTGTCAAATGGTAAATCTTCTAGACTTCATATTGTTTTTGCTTCGGCGTAAGAGTGTCGGGGTTTACCCATCTTGCTATATATAATATTACCGAAATGCGTAGGCCGACTACAGCGAGATTTGGTACAGAAGTAGAATTATGATGAAGGGTTCGATAGTTGTAGGGAAGCTCGGCACCAAATCAATCCCAAATTTGCGTGGGCGGAATACGCCCACGATCGGTACAGAGGTAGAGGGAGATGATGGAAGAATATGAGATATAAAGTACCAATTCTGATAAAGTTGTCGATAGTTATACGGAATAATAATATATTGCATAGGCGGATATTGCAAATAAACCC
>SCLF01023827.1:0-12522 GCA_004367975.1 Mesochordaeus erythrocephalus
TCAGCGTTATATTCGTATAACCAATTAATGGTCTTTTGTTTCCCAAGCGAAGTCGACAAATGGTTGCTAAGAGGGTTAAACTAAGAATAATCGAAAATAAAGAATTCGAGTATTATATTATTCGGTGAATTGTCCTCCGACTTTCAGTTTGATCGTGGATTATCAAATAATTCAGCAGAATATGGCGACTGAATAAAATTCAATAATTTAACACTTTTTAATTAAATAAAAAACTAAAAAGAGAAAATGACAATACTGTGAAGAACCAAATGAAAAAGCAAATTATTGTTTTGATTCCTATTTTTCGAATTAATTCTCTGTGCACATGTAAATGATTTTGATATATTTGCCAATTTTGAAGAATTATTTGAAGAATAATGTGAATATTAAATATATTAACACTTTATATAATAACACTAAAATTGATCATAATTAAACGATTAAGGCATCAAATGAATGACTTTGATTGGTTCCTACAGTCTATTCTAGTACATTAACCAAAATGAAACGTAAGTGGTTATATGAATTTGTTCGCATTTGTTCACATTTTCCCTAAGCACTGTGCCATCGCATACACCCTTAATCACCCTATATTTTATTCAACACTTATTATTTTCCCTTTATGAACTGTTATTAAACTATTTTAAATACCGCAGTTATATTCAGTCCAATTTCCAAAAATTGTTGCAATTCCGTTCATTTGGCCGCGACGGACAATTCCAACCGGAAATCGCCTTGGGTGGTAAATTTGCTGCCAAAACTGACCGGGGTCGCACGATCATCATTGTTTTGTCGTAAGCTTCTTCCAAGTAGATTTTTGACTGAGAAATAAAATAGTCGTCAGTAGTTCGCCATATAATAATTCAATTAGATTAGTACCTTACCAGTAACATACCCAGTACAGCAGTTCTGCGCAGAATATTGAATTGTATGTTAATTTTCTTCACTTAAAAAAATCTATAAGTCAAAGCAAATAGTTTTTGCGGGCATACTGGACGAGCGCGTGCATCATAAATGGGTAAAATACCGCAGTTATTCCGTTTTCGAGTTATAAGTCCTCATATCCCAAATGGCCGTCGTGTGGAGGTTTTAAGTTATCGCTAGAGGCAGCACGTGTGAAGAAGCAGACGTTTACTAAGACTCCTGGAGGAAGAGAAATATATAGGTAACTATTATTAAGTCCCAGTGCTTTGCCCGATGAATATCATTACTACATATCTCCCAGGCACCTTTTTGCCCCCCTAAATTGGACGGCGGATTGTTTGGAGCTATTTTTGGACCGGAAGTGACAGCTGAAAACCGGAAATTGGTTATTTTGAATCGCTAATTACACCAAATTGTTGCCCGGGACGACCTCTAGTGGAAAACTATCCCTAAAGAATTTAAGTACCTACAGGTAATTAGGGAATGACACTGTAAAAAAAAGTGATAGGAAAACCGACCCAAAATTTTGACCGGAAATGTACCTAAACATTGAAAATTTCCGTCAAAATTTGATCAAGATATCGATACATCAATAGTTACGTCCATGCCGGAATATCCCTTTTTCAACGGTAAAAACTCTTTTCTATGGTTTTCCATTAACATACAAAATGGTTGGCTAACATAAAAAGCATACTATACATTTTACCACTAAGATATTTTCAAAGCGAAACAGAAATCAAATAATTATGTAAGTTTAAACTAAGGTGAAAATACGAAATACATATTTATGCCTTAATGAGGCATATATACTAAAAATTATTTTTTTTTAAATATATATATATACTAAAATTTTCAAAAATACTTAAGTAGCCATGTCAACCGACGATGAAGAATTGGGGGATCATCATCATCTTAGCAGTACTATTCAAAATCAGCAACAATTAAACTTTAGACGTAATTCATCTGAAAATCATAATGATAGCGTCTTCTATGCATCTCAAGGCCGAGATTTTTTCGAAGGGCAACCCACATATACTACGAATACGCACCAGTCACAACATGTAGCGGAACATGCCCTTGAATCGCACCACCAATCTCCACCATATCAAGTTCAAGACAACTATCATCAATTAACTGTATTTAATCCATCTACTAATGTAATCAACCCGACTACTTGTGCTTATAGTCCCACTTACGAACAGAATATCCAATCACCGTATAACCCATCAAAAAATAGATCACCTAATAACTCTCAAAATGTAACTAATTTTAACCCATCAATAAGTACTCAGAGGGGTCAGGCTACCTATGAATTAGTAAACGCCAAATCGCCCTTTAATAGTCAAAATGCATATACTAAGAGAGGTGTTTCTAACGGCCAGTACAATGTTCAAAATGTGTCTAACATGTCAAATTTACAATCTAGCGGTCAACAGGGCCCATCGACATCTCGATTTCATTTTTATAAGCCTCTCCCGAATGACGTGCAACCAAACCCTAACCACTTCTATACAAGTAGCGCTAGGCAAGGTTATACGACTTCTATAGCTCATTCTCACAATAATGAAAGTATTACTAGAGCTAACACAATTAGTGACGTTAGATATCAATTCCCACCTAAAAACGAAAATATTAATCAAAGACTAATGTCTATTAGTAATAATCAAAGTCATTTTACTAACAATGATCAGTTATCATATCAAAGAAAAACTCCTAATCACAATAATCAAAATGCGCAAAATTACCAATCTAAGAAGTCTAAGAAAAACAAAAAAGGTCACACTACTCATATCAATCATCAAAATTCTCAACATTCAAACAATCAACTTCGTAAACACACTAGCAACACGGAAAATGTCAGAACAACTAATGGATCTTTAATTCCGGATAATAATGTTAATGGTTCGGTACGTAATAGTCAGAATCAAAATATATCACAAAGGCAAAATTCAGTGAGTGACGGTCGGGAACGCAGTAATGAACAGTATGTATCAAGTAATCAAAATGCACCAAATGCTCAAAATATATCAAGTAATAACGATAAATCTAAGACGAATAAAAACACCAATAAAAGGGGGCGACAGGATGATCAGAACGTGAATAGTAATCGGAATAAGGTTCAGAAGCGGGAACATAAAATTAGCATTCAAGATAACATTTTGTCGCCTTGGACTGATCAACACAATGTCATTACTGAGTTCACGACTGGAGGTCCTGTTGATATAACAAACAAATTTTTATACTTGGACTTTAACAATGGTTTTTCCGACGATCAAATAATCGAGAAGTTTAGTATGCTCGGCTTAGTATTAGACCGGGATTATATATTATCTAACGCTGAGGTGCCAAGTAACTGGAAGAGCCAGACCTTTCCCAGACGTGCAGCGTTTTTGTCGTTGAAATTGGTCCTAATTTGTGCCTATTTCCAGCACGAAAATCTTGGAAAGTGGACCAAGTGGTTTGCCTTCGCGCAAACCATATTTCTGGGTAGTATGATGACGTCCGTTAACGGATACGTCACGGAATATTTAATGACCACATATAATTACGCCACTTTTAACGATACAATGTGTAGGATGCTGCACGTCTGGGAACAACAAAAACTATTTTGTAATAATTATCAAAATATAAACAAAGCTAGAGAAGAGGCTCTACTTTTGGTTAAAGAGGAACGGTACGGTTCGGGTCGGAAATTTGGTGAGGTTAGAAATTATTGGCTTCCGTGTCACTATAATGGCGTTTTTCACGCGTTTAGAGCTGAAAATAAATGGCTAAAACCTACTGGGATAGTAGCCGAAACTTTTAAAGCGGCATATTTGGATAAGCGCATCCTGATGCTCAATAAAACGGGGTTGCCAGTATTTATGGTAAACACCCCGAATTACCGCGACCTTCGGAAAAAACAAGAATCGCACGATATTTTATGGGACACGGAATTAGCCAAAAAAAGAAGTAACCCCAATTATAAAATTACCTTGACACGCGTTACGTGGTCGGAACGGTCGGCGCTGGGGATTGCTAATGAGACACTGAGGACGCCTGATCGCTTTGCGATGGCTCAGTCGAGGTTTAGCCAGCTGCTCGACCCGACCATGTGGGGAGTGTTCGGAGATGAGGAATTGATCTTTTATCTGTCTGAACAAGACGGGTTAAAGGATCCGTTAAGGTTGGTTAGGCCCAGGACCCTTTCAGAACAAAAAAGGGCATATATTTGGTCGCGCATATGCGGTCGTGCTGATGCTTCAGTGTTAAGGGTCATGCACGACATTGACCAAACTGCGATTGACACATTTAAACTGCTGGGAAACGCCTTTGTAAGCCTGGTAAACTATTTAGAACTTAAAGAACAGGAACGATCATATTTCGAAGAGGAAGTTAAACTAAGCAGGTTTGTGTTTCAATCGCAGATTGCATATATCGGTCAAAGATTGTTCGCAAATGATCAATATAGTCAAAATTTAACTCAATCTGAGGGGGTCACGGGCGACCATAGAGAAATTTTAGCGGCAAAACTTGCACTCGAAAATCATAAACGTAAAAACATTCAAAATAAGGTTATTCAAGGTTTTGATTGGCAAGATTCCATAAAAATTATGAATAATCAGAGCATTTTTTCGCTTAAAAATAATCAAACGGTCACCAATGGTCAGTCGCCTATGACTCTTAGTGACACTTCACAATCACCCATGGACCTTAGAAGTAATACTAATATCTCCCCAACTCTACGGAGAAACGAAAATTATGTTTCACCATCCGTCATTAATGTTACCCCTTCTGTAAATATTCGAATATCGGAACGAAATACGCCACCAGCTCCGGAAGTGTATAGTCAAATATTATCTCAATCGGCACAATCAGTGCAGTTGGCGATGAATAAGCTAGGGGTTAAAAATATTAATTACGTAAGAAAATCTAATCTGGATAGAGTGCCTAATAAAGTAATATCCGACAAAAACACCTCCAGTAACGCTAGAATTAATCAATTCAAATATTATGAAAATAGATCTCTAAGACCAATTGAAAGAAATGAGGCCCCTGTCATATATGAACTTCGGGATTGTGACCCACCTAATGACTGTACATTATATGAACTCCCAATATCATGCCAACGTTTTATACCAAGTACATTATTTTATGAAAACGATGTAAATGATTTACGTGCCATCACCAATCCCAGTGATTTAGACAGTAGTAGTCATATAAATTCTGATCGAAATTTACCATCAAATTATGGAGACGTAACCACACAGTGTGATAGGCTACTTGTAAATCAGTCTCCTACGGGAATTAATTGTAATACAGCAAGAGGCTCAAAAACAATAAGGCAGTCTATATGTACTAATTTTACTTCCGGTACTAATTTTAGTGGGAAAAATAGAGCATTGGACGGGACTAATACCTCAATAACCTATCAAAGTTCTTCTATGGGGATCACTATTGACAATATGTATATACATAGTTCTGACGTCGAAAATCAAAACTTTATGGGACAACCTAGACCTTCCGAAAATAGAAGTAGGATAAAAAATGTTTCACTCATAGAAAACATGCAATTGCGTGCAAGTGTTGAATCGGGTTCGACGGTCTCCTCGATTAACATTCCACGACAAACTTCCGGTAAAATAAATCATTCGAGTCTTCCGGATTCCGATATAGGAACTAAAATATGTAGTAAACTTATATCCAGAGATAGAAGCCGATTTGCGAGTTTGACAAGTGCACGTAATTGTAATCTGAGAACTGGTACAACCAGCTTACCAAATAAGGTGGTAGAGCGGGAAATTGATACTAGGGATTGGATAGCTCCTACGCCGGTCAATAGGTACACGGCTCTCCTCGATTCAGTTACTTCAGCTAATACGTCGCGCATAGAAACAAATGAAGGTGTACCATCAGTAGGGCTGAATGCTGAAGCTTTGACCTTTTATCCAAGCATAATGATACAATCGAAATGTCCATTTCCATCTAGACGTCCTGAAATTTTAAGTTTATGTGGAGAAACACCAGAAAATGTTCCGATATCATTAAAGTACAAAGAACCTATTTTAGGCAAAAAACCGAGATTGGTAAAAAAGAAATGTATTAATGCTAAATTAGATCTAATTAAAAGCAACTTAGTCAACAAAAATTTATCCATTAATGAAGGCTTGCTATGGGCTATGATTGAGGCGGTCGAAATTAAAGGAAATGAATTCAAAATAGGTGAAATCATTAATATAGAAGATAAGTTTAATAATAGTTTAGTTACGATCAACTCTTTTGCATGGAATAAAACGGACAAAGGGCTCATTTTTGAAGATAATATGAACGGAACTAAACGCATAAGATTACACGTACAGGGATGTCGCCCTAAATGGATATGCTGGGTCTTCTTGTTCTCCGATTGGGTACTAATAATACTACGATTTATAATAGAATGTTCAGACGGATCGGATTATAAAGGAGATAGAGATGAATCAGCATACCTAATTGAGCTGATCCTACCGCTTCATAAAAAATTACTCGAAACTGAATTTGCAATGGAAATTGCAAACAATATACAATTAAATAAAAAATTATGCCCCATTTTGAGTCAAAGTTTATTTTACATAATTGAAAATATTATGAACATCATTTCATATAAATTATCGATACCTATAAATTTTCAATCTAATACGCAATTGAAAAACCAAATCAAATATAATATTAATACTAGGACGTCAGAACTTCAAATAACCTCTTCTAATTTATCTACATTTAATAATCCAATAAGCCAAATGGACCAGACGAGGCCGAACCAGCAGAGCGGGCAAGCACAGATAAAGTCGTATCCTAGGCCTGAAAATGCATTTGCATTTAACCAATCACCGAACATAAACGTAAGATCAGACTCATTTTTTGACTACGGGGCAGACGGAAGTCAGCGTCAGGACATGTCACCCGGTTCGGAGATGTCTGGTAGTAAAGGAAGTAATAACCCTAATGCTAAGATATTCTTCGATTGGTGACTCAAAATTGTCAAATCACATCTTTTTTAAACAGTTTGACATTGAAAACGAGTTTTTTGTAAATGGACCAATTAAACAACCATATATTTATCCTGGCCCGGTGATTCCGGGGCTAGAATTCAAATATTCTGTAAATTCTATATTCCAATCTGTCCGGCTGCCAGCTTTGGGGGGCGCATCAATTACTATCAATAATAAGAAATTTAAAATTCCAATACGAGAGCAAAAACCTTTTGTGATAAATAACAAAACAGTAGATCTTAAAATTACATATGTTAACCTCAATCGCCCAATTCAAAGCAAACTTCTAAAACTCACAGACATTTTCTGCGATACAGATATTTTCGCCATTTCAGAAGTAGAAACGTATCCATTTGAATTGATAAAAAATACTGTGATACCAATAGGATACAACTATTTGGCACATGAACCGATTCTGATTGGGGATAAATATATGATTTTAAGCATGATAGTGTACAAAGCTCGACTAGAACAGTTTATCAAACAGATCAAAATGCCTCCACCATTTACAATGATTTTTTACTCACATAAGAAGGTGAAAATTAATATATGCGTGTTTTATAGACCCATTAAGGAATCTACCAAATGGGCGGGCATTGGCAGTGAGGCTTTTTTTCAACAAAATTTTGATCTCGTAATCAAAAAACAGAAAAAAGTGCCCTCAATATTATGTGGGGACCTGAACGGAAATATAACCAAAGCCAGAAATGCCCAGGAAAAAACGTTTATACCCGGAATACGCGGACTGCTAAGCGATTATACAAATATGATTAAGAAAGACACGTTTCACAAAATAGTTCGCGGACATAAAACAAGTAGCTCTAGAATAGACTTAGTTCAAATTAAGGACATCGACGCTAAAATTGATCATTTCCCGGGAAAAATATATATACACAACGACGGGCATGACATTCTCCAAATTACGATTAATATAATCAGATCTAACATAATAGGAATACGGAAAATTGATGTGCGTCCCCCACTAAACACTGAACTATTCCATAATTTAGCCAAATGTTTATTAGCAAGTCTGACTAACAAGCTAGATGAGCTGTATATTAAAGATAACTGTAATTTGTCTGACGATCTAGATAGTAATAATGCAATCATCACAAATGACGTGATAACGGAAAAAGTATGGTCTAGTGACTTTTTATTTGAATTTATTAATGAAGCTGCGGGACTATTGCAACCTGTTTTGGCTAAGGAGGTACCAATATATGCTGTACGTACTTTTTCGAGCGAAAACACTAAACAAGTACGCGATATCCTATTTGGTCTCTTTAGATTAAGGAGAAGTTTTACTAACCGTGAAGATGAATTTGGGCTTGAATCGGTTATTGAAGATGTACAGAAATCAGCTAATGAACACCATAACAGAGACAGACGCTTGAATTATGGAGGTAGTCTTGACTTTGAGGCATTTTCAGATATTGACATCTTCAGGCTGAATAGGTTGCTAAATCCAAAAGACAAACAGGTTGCCAATGCAGATGAGGGTTATTCCTCGCAAAAATTAGCTTTTTCGTTTACCAAACTCTATGGAGAAATAATATTCCATACAAAAGATTTCATACCAACTTATAACATAGCTGAGTTTATAAAAGTTCTACCTGAAGATAAAAAATTTAGTTTTAATAAAAATTTGATACCATTTATACACAAAGATCGGAAAATCAAGTCATTCGAGACGTGTTTTAACTCGTTAAAAAACAAAACGCGAGGTTTGAACTCCAATATGAATGGAGAAATTTTTTATGCGCTTCCAACAGAATATAAGGAATTAATTTACATAGCGATTAAACGTTATTTCATTAAGGGTGTATTCCCTGATCGCTTTTTGAAATCTAAATTTATACCTATCCTTAAAAAAGGAGATGCTAAACTTATAAAAAATCGCCGTTACTTGTCAATCGGGTCTGCCGATCAGCAGCTAATCGGTAAAGTAGCAGCAGCGAGTCTACAAAACTTTTGTGAGGAAAACAATATATTTAACGATAGACAATACGGATTTAGGCAGGGATTTGGGTGTGATCTGGCGGTGGCGGCATTAATGCTTCAAATTGCACGGATAAAAATAGACTCAACTGCGATAGTGATTGCACTAGATTTATCTAGCGCCTTTTTATGTGTAAAATATGACGTTACGCTTAATATTCTAAGTAAAATTGTAAAAAACAGCGACCTAAACTACTTTCGTAGTCAATTAAGGCAAAGGTCCGGACTTTTAATTTCAGATGGGGTTTGGTCGGACGAATTTGTGGTTCCCCCTGTAGGCTGTATGCAGGGGGAACCAACCAGTCCACTGTTTTTTAATCTAGCCATTAATGGCTTTATGGATAGGGTTGCACCAATCAAAGACAGCAATAGTGACATAACAGGAAGACACTGTCAATGTTACGCGGATGACAGTGTCGTCCTGGTATGGGATAAAAATCATGATGAGTTAATTAAAAATATGAACAGTACTTTAAATGACACAAAAACTTATATGATAAATTGTGGATTTCTTATCAATAAAGATAAAACGGAAGTTTTGATAGTAGGTTCAAAGAAAAATGTAGATAATATACCTGATAATTTTGATACTCCGATTGGAAATATTAAATCAAAGAATACTATATGTATACTAGGAATACGATTTAACAATAAATTATCTTTTCAACCACAATTTGATCATATATTAAGCAAGATGAATAGTTTAATCTTTGCCATAAAAAATTTGATTAATTTAGGAACCAAAAGGCAAGTGTTAAAAGTGGCTTATTCGTGCAGCTATGGGCTGTTTACTTATGCACTAGGCATTCAACCTTGCTGGACAAAACAAAATTATAGTAAAATTCAACGGATTATAAATACTCAAATTAGGTTGATTCTGGGCATCAGAATCAATAAAGACAGTAAATTGTCACAAAATGACCTCTTACGAATGACGGAGTGGTTACCCATAAACCTAGTACATATTAAAATGGGGATGTGTACCATCAATAGGATACTAAGAAATAAAAGACCAAAAATGCTATATGAAGCCACCAAAAAACAATTTATTTACAATGATTTTACGGAATATAATGATAGACAGAATACAAAAAATGCTAAGATGTCATTTAAAGAGGCTCTGGAATCGGGAAATAGAATTCCAGTAATGAGAGGAAACGATCCTATGATTGAATTGATAAATCGGGAAAGTAAAGTTTTCCCGGCTTGCCATGCGCCCTGGTTCAATGCCCTGCCTATTTCCGTACGCGAAAAACTGGGCACACCCAGATTTGATATTGAGATGTCGATTTACCTTAGGTTACGTTGCTTTCATAGAGTGGAATTGAGCAGGAAGGAATGTAAAATATGTATCAACTCGTTTTGCCCGTCGCCTGAAAATATGAACATTATAGCTGATAATGTTATCAAACTTTTGGGTAGTTCGTTCACATTAAATGACCTGATTAAATACGACGATACAACTATGCGTTTGCTGGTCGACCTTCAGCATTTTTATACTGAAGACTATTTAAATATGGCAAATTAAAGTAGCTAAAATTAACACAAAACCCAAGAGTGTTTGAAACTCTGGATTTTGGTGGATCTGAGATAAAGTAATAGGATGAAATGGCTAATATATATAATACACTGTGTTTAAAACTAACTACTCCGTGATCATCATGTATCAAGACATAAAAAATCTGTTGGGGTGATAAAACGTTTTAGCTGACTTTCTGCATAGACCTGTTCTGACAATTATAATGGATATTTAATAAAATGAATCACAAAATAAACTGAGTGTTGCAAACATTTAACGGGCTGAATAGAATAAAGGCCCTAGAACAATTTTTAGCCATAAGGAACTAATTAAGGTGATTTGACTAAGTTAAATGTATTAAACGCACTATAAAATTTTACCTTGATCTGAAGTTTAGCTATAGTCCATGAATTGTTTTCGCCAGGTCATCTAATGATTGAGGCTTGGATGAGAAAATATATCTAAATCGGTACCAGGTATTTAGATCTGATTGAGATTATGTATTATTACCGTTGATGCAGGGTCTTATTTGGAATTTATTTTCGATGGGGCATCTCTTGGGTATGTTTTCTTTCCTAGATTGGGTTCAACAGCTCATATAGCTATGGGGATTTCGGACAATGTTTAGCAATAATGTTTAGTTTGAAAAGTATTCACTAAAATGGTTCTTTTAAACAATAGAGAAGTTTGGTATACAAGCTATTATAAAATCAAAAGTCGATATTCTCTTAGGATAAGTCTTTATTATATACGGGCCTGCAAAAGCCGAATGAAGTAAAATAAGTGGGTAAACCATTCCGGAAAAAGTAAATTTAATACTAATAACTGCTAAAGTTACGATTATAAATTTTACATACAAAATAAATGGTTTACAAGAACGAATGACTAACATAGCAAAAGTTCCAAAATTATGTAATTAAAAAAAACGGATAGTCAGTTAAGAAAAAGATAGATAAAAGTGACTATATGTGACTAGAATTGACGCGAAAAATACCAGTAGTGAGGTAATGATCTAAAAGTACAATAAAATACATTTTTCGGATCATGATGGGTCATTTAAGCGAATTGGATGGTAAATACGGATAGAATGAAGAGGTCTGGTTTGCACCTAAATATATGAAGAGAGTCATTTATCGTAAAGGGAAAAATGCCACATAAATTTAACTCCTTATATTATTTATATTATTGAGATTGCACAAAAAGGGCGATAAAAGGGCGATAGCATATATATATCTTAAGGATAAGAGGATAGTATTAAATTGAATGGTTGTGTAGGTCAGTGGGGTGACTTTTCACGTTAAGTTATACATCTATAGCAGTCTGTATGACAAATGGCAGAAATGTAGTGAGGTCAGAAATGGTAGGGTAACATACGGTAAAAAACCCTGTCATTTGAAATGAATGTATTTCCAAATGACAGCATAGGCAAAAATTACATCGTACACCTTTTTAGACGATTATGAAAGATAAGCAGTTTTATAGGGATAATTGTACCCATCAAAAACGTAAGAAAACTCAGGCTTAAGAGTGAAAGATTGATCCACCACATCAAAATATAGACTAACCAGTCGTTCGACAGAACGGTGCACGTTGGGTTGGTTATATTGAGTAATTCGAAGGGGAAACGGTGACTCAAGTTTCCAAATTGATAAATGATGGATCAATCTTAAATAATTAAGCAAACGCTGTAGCTGTAATAAATTACATTCGCACATATCATTCATGCATAAGCTGGCTTCCAAATGATCAGAGCCCAACATCATTTGATAAAGCTTTTTCAAATGTTGATTAACACCCGAACTTTGATAAGGATTGCTTAATACGAGGTTAGGTTTAGGATATAAAATATGGAATATAAGTATATAAAAATCTAAATAAAACTCGGAATAAATGGGAAAAACGTGGGAATTATGGGTAAAATAATGCTAAAAAAGACGGTAAAATATGGAGCGTTTTATGAGGCCGGAAAAACTAAGTTAAAAAGCAAATCCGAAAAATATAATGTAAATTACACGTTGTCACACAATTTGCAAATGACTTGGACGTGATAAATTGTGGGGTGCTTCTTGGACT
>SCLF01023939.1:0-12520 GCA_004367975.1 Mesochordaeus erythrocephalus
TAACTAACTCGGAACAACCCCAGTTAGTTACAGGTTTTGAAACGAGTTTTCGTAACTAACTGGGGGTAGGGACTGTATATGTATAATAATTCCGCTCAGAAGAGTTTTTTCAAAGAATTTAATATTTTCCCTGCCAAATTGCTTCCGTCGTTTTTGCTGTTGAACTCATTTTCTCAAAACCTCTAGGGTGACCTGATGGGTTTGACCAAAATGCGGGACATTATACAGGACACTTTTTAGCCAGAAAATACATTATCTCAAATGGGGGTATGTAGATAATCCTGGGTGAGTAACTGTACTTCAGGAGTATACTTGTATATATATATAAATGTTCTACCAACTGTCTGTTTCGCTTGTATTATAGTCTATTTGTGGGATCCATCGTCCATATGCGAGACACCTCAAAAAGCCCGAACGTTCGAGACATCTGGTCATCCTACTCATAACCACATGGAATTATTAACCAGTAGAAACCACGCCTGCCCCATTTGGGGATAGGGGTCTATTTCTCAGTTTTCTCGAAGACCATATATTATATCGGTTTGAATTTTTGCCTGATTAAAGATTTTTTCCTTGCCGATATAAAATATCGGCATATCTCTATAAAATATCTCTTTTGATTTTAACACAGTATTTCCCAAAAGGAGCCCCGTACAAAGTGCATTTTCTCAGCCGTCAATGGCTTTTCTTAATTAAAAGAAAACTATACCTTGGAAATTTTGTTCTGTACCGAAATCATGAAAAAATAACTTTTAGCAACCATAAGTAGTTTAATAGGCCGAAATTTCTATATTTAATAGGCTATAGAAATTTCTATATTTTTCAGGGTGTGTATCAAAAATACCGCAATATTTTTTAATTAAATGTCTAGCGGTAGATAGCTAAATAATTATTATTTTCATATATCTATTTACTTTGGCGATCAGTCTTCTAGCATCGTTTAATTTGTGGGCAATGTAATTGCCTTGTAGAGCATGAAGTGATTGTGTGTAATTATATAGCTAACCGTGTCATTTCTGTTTAGAACACTTTTTACGAAGTAAAGTCTTCAGAGCGAGAGAGTACATCGGGAGCTTAGGGAAACAATTAGAGCTTAGAGAAACAATTAGATTTTCCACGACCACGACGCTGCTAGAAGACGTTCTCGAGATAAATGCGAAAATGTTGTACCACGCGTAGAGAGAAATAGAGACATATTAAGTTTTGAGGATATTACACAACTTAATGTTCATAAAAATTATTTTCATGAATTCAGTACACGACCAAAATTCCAAGATACAGCTATTTTTAACTAATAAAATCCATTTACGACAGCGTTCAATTTGGACGTTACTGTACTAAATACAAAAGAGAGAAAGAGAAACGAGAAATAGCGTTAGATCGACAATGCGTTAATCTTTAAGCATGAAAAGAATACAAAAAAGAATACAATGAATGGTTTCCAAGAAAAATGCGAGTGAAAGCTCGATCGTTAAATGAGGCAGGTGTGGTATCCAGTCAAAAAAACAAAAAGTGGCATCTGGTTAGGAAAATAATTTCGGCTTGGGTCGAGGATAATCTCCGAACACTGGAAATCATTTTCACGTTAAATTGGTGATAACAGGTGACAAAGCAGGCAGTATACAATAGACCGCAAACTGTTGAAATTCTTCAAATGAACAATTGAGATTGAGTCTCAATTATTCAAAGAATGGAGACGATTCAAAGCAGATTATACTTTAACAAGCAACCCAAAGGGGCAAAGGAATTAATACAGTATATGAAAGCAAGAACCAAACATCCACATCCTCTTCAAGTAAAAAGAGTAAGGATCGTAGAATAGATACGCCATGTAATAAACCGGCGGCTATTAAAATGATTTATTTTATTGCATGCAGCTGGAAATTTTTTCATACATATCGACGTGCGCTTGTCAAAAACCAATTTGCCTGGCATTAAGCGGTAACCACTTACGGGTGCATCAGTAGATGGCACACAATGGGACTGTCCAGCAACGGCTTTCTAACGCTGGTGGTATTACAGAAGCAGCTCCAACACTGACCAAGCTTTCAATGAACTCTTCAAGTTCAACAAAAAGCTTAGGTTGGAGAACTTCGCCAGGCAACCATACGGGCAGACACTCGTGTTGCGTAACACTCTTAGTATTAGGATCAGCCTGGGCTTCAGTAACACGACATCTCAGATGGGTGAGAGATCGCCAAATGCTTAAAACATATTCGGGATTACATTTAAATCAGTTAATGTGCATATTCACCATGCTGTGTTCAAGTAAGAAGGTATTATAATCTATATTATTTTCAGAATGACAGAACCGAAGACAATCAGAAATATAACTTCAACAGCTACATCGAATTGATGAGGATCATGCAAGATGCGGACATCAAATCAGTGGTGAGACTTCTCTTGCAAATAGTGCTCGAAGACAAACAAATCGAACATGCAACTCGCGACCTGCTTAGCAAAGTATTGCCTTGCAAATGAAATGCAGTTGGATATTTTCGTACCAATGACTTTCGGGCTTTTAATCACTATCCACGTAAGCTCAAAGAGCTTTATGAAAATCAGGAGAGTACGTAAAAACTGAGCTTAGTTCTGAAGTGGAAACACTCTGGAAATAAATGGTCGGAAATTTATGTTAAAAACTGAATTTCAACCAGCTGGAGAAACAAGGAATTGACTTAATATTGCATAAGCAAAGAAACTTGAACATGGAGATTAAAATGAATTACACTTGTCAAATCTAATTTCACTTTCAGCAGAAATTGCTTAAAAAACACACTAAAGAGCTAAATCCACAAATTAGAAAATTATTGCAAAAAGGTGTGAGGTTTTGCGCAAATCTATCCTGCGAACTGGCTAAAGAATGCAGAAAATAATAAACTAGTGTTGAATTATTAATAGTTTATTATTAAATGAACAGACTATAAATAAACTTTACGAATGCTAAAATGGGGTTCAATAACGGGTTAACTAATACAGACAATAGGACGTCGGCGAATTTCGGAAACTATACGGGTCGGCAACCAATCAAAATCCTTCATTGAGATTTTAAAATAAACCAAGAATTGGATTGGTTAGTATTAACTTAAGTAATAAAAAATGAGAGTGGGTTAACCGCAAATTGACGGACAAAATAAAAAATTCCGGCCCTCCAAAGATCATTATTTTCATGGCTTAGAGTGCGTTGCTTTAGGTTGTTTGAGTTGATAATGGCAAAAAACAGAAATGCGAACGAAAACAGCAAATTCCGCAAATGAAAAGCCGTTTGGAAAGGTTATCTTATTTCTCTTAATAGCACACGTCTGTCAAAAGCGCCCCCCCCCCCTATGTAGGTTGCAACCAACTTGTTAACGAGACTTCGCAGTCTGATACAATCTGTTTTCAGAATGTCCAAAATTATACGCCTTCGTACAGTTAGCCCCTTCTAAAGACAAAACGTGAGTCTAATATAGTTGACTTTAGCCGTCCTGAAATATAGTTTTAACGCAATTGTTTCGAGTAGAATTTTTAGTGAACATCCTTTGCGAGCCTGGGATTTTTTCTAAATCATAATAAAACCGTCACTTTTTGAAAATGTGTACCTTTTTTGACGTATACCTGGGTCACGTATTAAGAATTCGGGATCGGTCCTCTGAGAAGAATTAAAGCTTGACTCATGACGCGTCGAATAAGCCCACTTTCGAGCCAACCCGACATAATTCACGACATCCAATACCCTTAACATTTGATATGTTATATGTTGATATTACCAAAAGTGCGTAGAATTGATTCTTCTCAAGTTGTGGTAATTTAAAATTTAACAATAGGGGTTTACTGTACGAAGGCGTGTAATTTTGGACATTCTGAAAACATATTCGGAACCGCAAGAAAAAACTCTATCAGACTGCAACGTTATGTTAGCAATTTGGTTGAAACCTACATAGGGGAGGGGCGCTTTTTACAGACGTGTAGCATTGGTGAACTTAATGATCAGGGAATGTTGTATGATCAAGAAATTAATATATCGACATGAACTATTAAGTGATTACCTGTATTAACACGAAGATCCATTCCATCATCATATATCTTATTCTGAACTATTAAAATGTTAGCCTTTTCGTCCAATTTTTAGTTTACATACAAACATTGTCCGATTTAATCTCATATGTCAAAGCTTATTAGATCTAATTTGATTTGAGAGAAGCTAACATTGATCGTGAGAAAGAAAAGAAACGTATGTACTTATTCTCGCATTTGGCAAGGTACGACGTAAGGGACCTGCGTGACCCGACCAAAAATATTAATGTATCGGTAATTACTGTATGGCTGAAAAGAAAAGCGTGCGGATCGTAAAGTATTCGACAAATTCGAGTATTCAGATAATAGTAATCTGGTATACGTTTACTACTATTCGATTAGGAACTATTTTGGTCATCTTAGTTCGTGATATATTGGCCTAGAATTTTAATTGCCAACCCAGTCTCTACATCCAGAGTCCTTGAAAAAGACTTTTAAAAATACCCAAAAGAGGCGTGTAAGAACGTTTCTCTAAGAGGTAGTCCTTGTTCAATGATTATCCATCGATCAACGCGGGGGGGGGGGGACGTCACCACCCAAAAAAACTAATAATCCCTACTGCTTATCACCAAATTATGAGCTGATTATCCATATTTTAGGGGAAATCTGATCACCCTTCCCACATTGGTGGGCTGAACTGGCACTCTAGATTCATTAAAATAATTAAAAATAATAAAATTACAATAATAACAAAGATAATTCTCCAAGATAGAATCTTAATGAAAAACTTCCGAAAACAAAACATCAATGAGCTTTTCCGCAATTAAAATCAATTGTAGGATATTTCAGTTCCGTTATTACGTGATCATAATTGCAATAAATCAGAAAAATGCGAGAGTTAATCTTAACAGTAGACAGCATTTTACGTTATTCCTGTAGATACCAAACCGGCTAAGGGTTCAGTTTTTCAACAGATATGCGTTGCTTGGGGATTAGTTTTCTAGAAGCTGTTTGTGAAGGACAATGTAATTTAGTTGATAATGCCACGGTAAGGCCAACCTAAAAGGCCATGTTCTCAGTCGCAAGATAATTTTCGTACACATTTTATTTTAGCGGTAAAATGAAAAAAATGAAGATCTAAGAACTTTCAAAAATATAATACGACAAAATGCATATTTTTTTCTCTCCCTCTGAATATTACGACGCTTTACCTACTATCCCGAAAATGTATGCATTTTAAAATCAAATTTTCAGACAAGTTTATTATTTGGTTCATTTTGACAGGAATTTCGGAGAAGCCTAGTCTTCGGGAGATGGAAAAACACCGTAAGGGTTGAGAGAGAAACATGCATTACTCACTAACGTGTAGCTTCTGGACCGTTAATCTCCAAATTTAATATAGACATTGAACGACTGAATCCTTTGTTTTCTAATGGTACAAATTGTATTAAAAAATATTCATGCGTATTCGGGAGAGATGGTAAACATAGAAATGTTAAGAGAGAGGGAGCGAAAACAGATAATCTCCAGTCCATATCCGCTAATCCTGACCAGATTATCCATGTTTTAGGGGTTACCAATAATTTTTTTAAATCCCCAAAATTTTTGTTCATGCTGGCCTTTCGGTTAAATGTGCAGTCTACGGCCAAAATTTCTGAAAAGCGGGAGCGAAAAAAAATACAATCTGGTCACCCTTCGATGTTCCTGGAATCTGAACTTTGTGTATAATACGTAACGTCCTTTCGTTTTCGAAATAGTCTACTCTATCAATTCTATCTAATCAATATCACCTGCTATGAAACATTAAAATTATTGCCTATTTCTCGCAGGTCCCTGAAAAGGATATAGGTAACATGTGAAAGCTGGAAGCATGCATAATCATAAAGTTAGCAGTATTCATATTTTATATTTATATCATTGATTTTAATCAATAGCTGAATCTTCTTCTTTATCAATAAAATTGTTAAAATAACTGCTCGGCGAAGTTACAAGTCCACGGAATGTAAAAAAAAGTTTTCTTGTAACCAGGTTTTCTTATGAAATAAATTGCAGCTTTTAGTCTGAATCCTAAAAAAATATGTTTCCAAAGCAGAAGAAAATCGTAGTCCTACCTTTAAAATATCATTGACGGGGACATTGTGAATTGAATCCTTACGTGGAAATGGACTAAGGATGGGCAGATCACCAGTAAGATCACGGATCTGGGTTTGCAAAGCGTTTGCATTTGACGCGGCAGCCGTGAGGTATGCAGTTTGATTATCAACAAATTCAACCATTGCACGAAGCTAAATTAATGGTATTCCTATATGAAAATTAAACAAGCACTAAATATTCGATATCAGGTAAATGAGTAGGTTACTTATATAATTAGTAATCAGTAATTTGCATATAAGTACTTATAAGTTGTAAGTTATATTTTGAGAACCATTTAGGCTTTCCGTGCTCAATTAATTAAACAATATGTCAATTTCACGAGAAATTCTACTTAATGAATCTAGTTTGACCATACTCCTATCTTCGTTAATTAATATGATGCAATATAAGAAATGTGATGAACTTTACTAGCACGACGGGTGTTTCAATCTATTCAAATCAGTTTATTTGTAGTATTACTCAAACAACTGCACGTAATTGCGAAAGATAAATGTCATTATATGGCAAATAAATGGTTGGAAAATGACTGCGGATTTCACAGATAAAAATATTAACTCGTTGACCATCCTTCGTAATACTAGTTGTGTTGGGTAGCTTGGCATCAACACACACCACACCTTGTTTTATCATTTCTGGAAGGGTGCTATAGATCGCAATTTAATAAAGCCAAAAACTACCAAGACATTATTTGTTAGTTGAATGTTCTATCGACTCATAGTTTTTAACGTTTACACGTTCCCTAATTTCACACCCTCTGAATTCGCTATGATTATGCCCACGTAGATCAGAATTGAAGCATCATTGCGTTGTTTTTATTTTACGATTGTTTCTGCCAAAACAGTTTCCATTATTGTTCCCTTCGTTGCCATTGGTGTTATGACTTGCATGCTGTATTTGAATAAGACGCATATTATTATCTAACTTCCGATGGTGAATATCACTTGTACATTTAAGGTATCTTTATTAAAAGACAGACGTCGTTTACTTTTCTGTTTATACAGCATTTACCTTTTCTGCCAAATATCCTCTTCACCGTGAATAACATTATTTTCTGATAATGCAGATCTATAATTGTGTCGGTTCATAGTTTGATCTTGTCCCCGCAACCTTCATAAGGCGTTAAACATATGCCGAACGACACGTCTGCTCATATTGCTGAACATTTCTCGATGACGTTTGTTGCCTTTTACGCTTTGTCTGGCTCATTCATCTTCGTACTGAAAGATGATTTTTGTACTGGTGACAGGCTATCAAGGACCTCATAGCATGTTTCCCATTGTTGCAAATTTCTCGAGCGGTATTAATTATAATTTGTGTATGCCTCTGACCGTACAGTGATGTTTCTGTTTATCACTTTGCTTCCCCTATGGTATGTTTCCCGACATTGCTATATCCGACCAAAATCTCTTGTGAGTCGCATGACAAAGCTAAACGACGTTTTCTTTTCAAGAACTACTATTTTTGCATAATACATGTCTATTTTCATTTGCGACATTCGTCACTCAATGTCGTTAATTTGAAGTTTGTCCAGCTTCGTTTGAATGACAAAGATGGGATCTTTCACCAAGACTTCTTCACTTGTCGGTCCGAGGTTCATTAATATAAGTGGGGTTTAAGTGTTTCTATATATAATATTATATATATATATATATTCGACATGTTCACGCGTAAGTAGTTGTACTATTTTCTCTTTCGGCAGTTTCTTCTTGAGCAGACGATTCGCTCGCAACCATCTTGGATTTTGCAGTCCTGTGATAAACTAGCACTTGGTTATTATTTTTATGTAACAGTGGCTGTGTATGCCTGTGAAAATTTTACCATGTGACAAACACAAATTTGTAGCTATTGGCTTTCTGTGCCACATAAACTTTACACCTAGTTCTTAAAAGTTTAACCATTTAACCGTTTGAAAACAAAATAAGGGAATCGGTTCGAAACCGATTTGGTGTCTTCAATTCATATGAATATATAAGCCGGCAATTTTAGCTTAAAGTATAGCATAAGGTATTAAGTATATATATAATTTAAAGCAGATTATAACAAAATTGGAATGCTATAAATGATTGTTTTCTAAAGTTGATTCAGTGCACTTGAAAAAATGAAAATTAAAACAGATTATCAGAAAATTGTGAATAGTTTGAATTATTGTTTGATAATGAGCATCGAATGGTATTCGTATATTTAATTCATTCTTGATTTGGTCATTTAGTTGGAATCGACCATTGCAACAGTGATGGTTTTTTTGGAGAATGGTCTAAGGACGCTGACCTATTCGTTAAATCTTGTGGTTGATTTCTTTGTCGTTGTTATTGGTGGTTAGCATTATTACTTGTCGTGGCCCATGTATATTCCTATTATGTTATAAAAATTAGTAAATGCAAATTGGTAGAGAAGTATACAGTCTCTATGAGAGTGTATTATCTTCTCCTTCCTTGAATACAAACAATGTGAAATCATACACAGTTGAAAGAGTATTTTTATAGGTTTTTAGAATTGCTTCGTGTTGAAATTGCTAGTTTGGGGTTTATTTCATATTAACAGCTTTCAGTTGTTTAATTTCATTAAAGTCGGTTTTGTGGTGATATATGTTGGTTTTAGATCTTTGCCGACATATAATATATATCGTTAAAATTGTTAGTGTTGTTAATATTATTATTGTTAGTGTTCTTTTGTAAAATAGTTTGATACCCGACCGTCTATGGTATCAAATCCGGTGATTATTAGGTTAGATAGGTCGTCCTTTCGTTTATATAGTTTGCTGAGTTCTATATCACTGAATTCAGAATTTTCTGCGATGACATATTTCCGATTAATTTGCAGTGCTAAATTGTATTCTCAATCACCACAGTAGAACTGTGTTCGTATTTTTGTTGGATTTTTTTACAAAAGTACCCTTGTTGGGATTCAAAAATTACTATTATCATTCGCTAGATGCTCGTCTAACTTTATAGGTTCATAAGAACCTATTTAATAACCTAAATGTGATATATATTTATTGAAACATTTATAATTATTGCTAGTTAATTTGGTTTTGCTGTGGACTGAGACGGCTTTTATATTGCTTGATAGTATACTTCGTGTGCATTTTACTGAATTCGTCTCGCTGTACGCATAATCACAAACGTACATGTTCGGTAGCTCTATACAATTTAAAAATATACTATGTCGTTAAGTTCAGTATGAAAGGCTACCAAATCTTGTAAGTTATCAAGTTGCAAGGTTCGCTAATTTCTAGGCATCAGAATCGATTGTTACGGGTACATGTTAGTTCATTGTTATGTTATAATATTTTTGTATAGTTGGTCGGATTGGTATTCCTGATTGGTAGGTGTTTGCAGCCGTAGTTTCATGTTAATCAGAAACTATTGAGTCTGTTATGGAAGAACAAAGTTTTTGTAAGGTAATTATGGTACTTCTTCTTTATAACATTCTTCCATGGCACACTGTTAGTGTGGCCATGCATTTACATTTGAAATTGGACATGCTACATAAGAGAGGTTTCCGTGTTATTTGTTCTTGGTCGGTTAGATTTTTGACTTGAGCATCAGACTTTGTAGTATTATATGATAAAGTTTAATCTTTATTAATTGTGTTCCTGTAGTTTCGGAATTTTTTTATCGGTTTCTTAAAATCGTGTATTTAGTTTCGCTACATGTGTGTCGAAGGTTGTGCGTGAAGTTTTCTCTGGAGATGCACACTGTGTATCTGTAGTCATCGTCGGAATTTGGGGTAAGTGCAAAACTAATTTAAAATTAATCTCTGCTACTCCTTCAGTAACTATTAAGTTATCAATACTTTCCCTTAGTAATCCTAACTCAGGATATACCTGAAGGTTTTTTTGATACAACATTGATATATCAGAAGTTTTGCCATAAGTTAATGTCTGGTTGGTAACTTCCATGTTGTATCTACCTAGCAAATCTGTTATTAGAAAACTAGATTATTTTCCCGGCGTGTGTTTTACAATATAATTAAAAGTTGATATGGAACGTAGTCTTGATATTTCGATTTGTCTGATTTTTGATGTAAACAGATAGAATACGGATATGTTGTCTACAATTAATGTGACATAATTATTTCCGATGAGACGATTAAAAGTTACTATTGCTACATAAAGACATTTTAGTTCTAAGTTCGAAATTGAGCATAATTGTTTTGCACTTGCTAAAGTTTGGGACGGAAATCTATGATTGAGTCTTCTTCTCAGTGCTTTTGCAGTAAAACTGATCCTAAACCTTCAAGTGAAGCATCACTTATAATTATGAAGGGTTTCTTATTATCTGATTTGTTAAATAATGTTCATTTTTGACATAGCTTCTGTAGTAGTTAAATGAGACTAAATTGCTTAGGAGCAGACGCTTTGTTGTGGGTGATGGAAGTTTTAAAAGTGCTTCCACTCTTTGCTCATCTGGTTGCACGGCTAATTCACTTATTACTACGCCGAAAGCGTACAATTTCCGATTGAAAAGTCTTGTATCTATTGCTGCATCTAGAGTATTAGATCGAATATTAATATCATTTATCTATATTGTAATGCCTTTTAAAGATTTCATGATTGTTTGTGATATTGTTCTGAAAAAACATATAAATTGATTTATAATTCTTGAACTTTCCGTGGTCGACGCGCCGAAATCAATAACAGTATGCTAAGATGGAGCCTGTTACTCACTTGAACGATTGTTGAAGACAAGGAAATATGACGATTTTTAAGTCTTTTAAGCTACTCTAACATTATTTTATGCAGACTTTCCTTTCCCGCAGATTCCAAAAAAATATCACCCATAGACGTATCTAAGCGTTTCATGAGCCTAGCAGGCTACCAATTTAAAAAAAATTGTTGACTAGGCCAAATTGAACAGGCGCTTACCTGCGCCATTTTAGCAGAAGATGTATTTTCTAGCAGAAGTTTCAGTAGTTCTTGTTGCCGCATATATTCAGCCTTAAGAATAGGTTATGCCATGATAACTAGAAAAAATCGTATAAACCCAACCTGTGCGGTTTTAACTTCATTCTCTACTTGATAACGCATTTCCAGTATCTTGACCTTCTTCAATTTGGCTTTAGCTGCGTCCAAATCAAGACGGCATGTTTCTAAGGCTTTTTTTTCCTCGTAAACATAAATTATTAAAATATATTGCGCGTTACCATTTACCTTGAATATAGTTCTCGCATCGTTCTCCAAAAAGGAATCAAATGGCAATATAACCGACCGGTGTGTATTATTCATAAATGTTTGCTCGGATTTTGCGATTTCCGCTTGTGTGTGTCCGATTGCAGTCAAAATCTCACCAAGCTAGCAAAAGTTTTAGCCAACGGAAGTGAAGTCTAAGTTAGCATGTCAAAACTAAAATTCTTAATCCATATTTCTGTAACTTTATTTTCGAACTGTGAGTTTTACTTGGTTCTGACTACTTAACCTATGCATAGTTCGAAATATAAATTAGCAGTTGTATTTAATTTTATGGATTCCCCAAACTGTCGCAGGAGAATAGGTAGGAATAGCTTCCTACCTGTAGACGCGTAGATGCGTATTTAATATAGATTACATCTAATAGTCATGATGATATAAATTTTACCGAAAGTAGAGAAAATTTTTGTAATTTGCACAGAAAATTGTTAGAATTCACTAGTAATGACAACAAGCTGCTGTAGAATGCAAGAAGGATGAACTGTATATTTCCGGTGTCCCTACGCTTAGATAAAACGTAGTCAAAATTGACTTAAAAGTGTGAGCACGGGTTACTTTCCGAACTGATTATATAAATTAAATCGGTAATTATTAATGGTTAGATCATTTCCCTGCCACATAAAAGATTGTGACTCTAAATCTTGTGGTAGAGTCAATACAACACATGTGTCCGGATGTGTCCTACCCCCCTAAAAGATTCACCCAGAGGTTAACCAGACTTAGCTAGTCTGATAGAGTTTTTTCTTGTGGTTCCGAATCTGGTTTCAGAATGTTCTACAGTTAACCCCCAAAAACCGCTAAAAGGCCAAAAAGACCTTTTTATAAAACCGTTAATTTTAACCCATGGGGCATGGCAGCTCACAAAATTAAATCGTGCTAGATTAACTAGGCCCCTGGGCATCCAATAAAAGTATCGAAAACATACTGCGATTATTCCCTTTAAAGCTATGGACCTCGAAAGTCACATTTCCAAAATAGACACAATTGACTTTGACCCGTCTAGTCAAATTTTTACTGAAAATACGCTGGGACCATGGCCGGATTTCTGTAGCAGTGAAAAATTTGTGATTTTGTCACTTTTTGAAAATTTGTACTTTTTTGGCCTATAACTAGGCCACGTGTTAAGAATTTAGAGTCGGTCCTCTGAGAAGAATTGGACCTTGAGTCATGGCGCGTCGAATA
>SCLF01024050.1:0-12517 GCA_004367975.1 Mesochordaeus erythrocephalus
AACCGGCGATTAAGGGCAATTAGGGAAATTTCATATTATTAAAAAGAAATGTTTGAAATAAAAAGGGGCGCTAGTGTGTATAGTGGAGCTGGTGGCCCATAGAATATAGGTTAAATCATCGGTTTCCCACGGTAAAAACATTCAATATTTCCACTATAATAAGGGAGTTGCGAATTAAAAACGTGAAATAATTTTAAAATTTTGGTTCAAAAATTGAAAATGAAAATAATAAATAATTATAAACAATATATATTGTTTGGTGAAAACGTGAAGCATGAGAGATTAACGAAGGTTAAACGAAATGTTAAAAAGTAACAAATTGGAGTCCTAAAAAAGGAATCAAGATCGATAACATTATTTGGGGCGGGGGAGGGGTAATTAGGACATACAAGGCAAATAACCCGCTGGGGTATTGGTGGCAAAATTACAGCTGGTATATTTTATCAGGAGATTCGTGGCTATCCAGGCATAACATCGGCGGACGAAATGTTACAAGGCTTGCAGGATGCTCAAGAAGAAGCGGATGACTTCGAAGAAAATGTCAAAAATCCAATCTTGGGTAAGAGTTAGTTTCTATGGACAGAAGCAATGAGTCATGGCTGGTGAGTCATTGGTGGTGCCGACTCAGCATATCGCAAGGTGCGCCGGAAGAACGAATACATCCGGGTTAGCAGGTGTTTACAGATGCACGAACCTTCTAGAAGCATCGAGAAGACGGACATTGACCAGAGGGTCATATAGAATACAGATCGGGGATTAGCAGATGGCCAGCTGCACGGTTAATATATATACATCCGGGTTAGCAGGTGCTTCCAGATGCACGAACCTTCTAGAAGATCGATATTGGCCAATATGGAGACGCTCCGGAGACTGACCAATGGGATGCGATCACGAGGTATATAAGCAGGTGCACAACATAGAAGAGGATCACTCTTAGAGCGAACACATAGGACCTAGAACCTGGCTGGGAGAGCAGTGTTTGGCATCACCCAGACTCTAGTATAGGAAAAGACACTCGAGTGACAGTTTGGGGAATCGGAACTTGACACATCCGATTAGAGAGAGGGATAAAGGACCTATACCGTGAGCCTGGCTGGGAGAGCAGTGTTTGGCATCACCCAGACTCCGGTATTAGGATTGGTTAAAGATATGAAGGATGGAGAATGAAGAAGATATATAACATATACCATGGATTTAATGTGGAAACTAGAGATGAATAAATTAAAGATTAGTATACCACAGTATTTATATTATTTATAGCGCGCAGGAACTATGTACATGATCAGTAGGCAGGTATATTGTACATCGTAGTCATGGGTGGTTACACCCTTTCACGGAGACGATCCTCTATCGATACATTAACACGTATCGAGACGGTAGAGGCATCAGCTCAAATAAGACATTTGATAGCACCGCTGACCATTTTTGAGAGCGTACGCCATTGGGCACAAGATACAAGATCTAGATTGATGGCACAGTTCAAGGCCTCCGACCTGCCCATCCCTGTGTTACAACGTCAGCTAGATATACCGTAAGTATTTTTGTTATAGACTCTGTATCCGGGCCCGTTAACGTCTAGGTATATTTTTAATCAAAATAGATAGTAGTGTATATCTTTTAACGATTCTCTATGTTCGAAACTAATATACCTCAATACTTAGATTATTCGCGAATTAAAAAAACATAGCATTTTACGTCGCAATATATATTGTCTATATGTTGACCCAACTTTGAACATTTCTAGATTTACTCACTGTCGAATATCTCACTCACTGCTCTCCTCTTGAATTCAATTCCTTCTATCTCTCTAATTTTCCCACTTTGATATGTACTTCGATGCTTGCTTTCCAGTAACTACGCTCCTAATTTCACTTCTGTCTTCTTCTATAAACCAATTCTATGCTTTTATTTACTATCTAGAGCTATTTCCACCTATTTTTATAACTTACTTACTAAATGATCAAATTTTTGGTATTTAACAAGATTAATGATACTTATTTTCCACTATCTTAATAGAACATATATAGCACAGCCCATTACTACTATTTTTTGAATATATTCTAGAACGTTTACAAATTAGCCTAATTTCACAATGATCATCATATATTCTATCATCTGCCATTGTATTTCGTTTTTGCACGGAAAAATATTTTAGTTGGTTTACTAATTATCTATAAGTCTTGCATTACAGGTTACCCGAGGTCACCAGGTCAGCCAATAACGGACCCTACGCATTGGTGGATTATTCTAGAGAGTGTACCGCTCGAGCCTCCCTCACCGCACAAGAACTAGATAAAATGGGGGTACTAAGAGGACTGGTTACCATGACCCCATTTCAAAGTAGTCAATGGATTCAAAAAATTATGAAGAATGTTGGGTCGGGTGCATGGCAAATATTATATATGCGTCAGCCTGGGTGCAATAGAACTGACCACCTCCGAATGTACTGTGCTGGTTTATGTTGCCTCGACAAATTCCAGTCCCTAAAGATTGACTCATACGAACTTCCTGTACATCTGATTGGAGAGACTATACTAGAATTACTACACGATTTGGTCACTCGTAAGTATTATCATATAAATTGATTAGCCTATATATTATTTTTGCTCTAGATTTCCTTGCAAAATTAGATCGAATATAATAGCAATTACTCAGGTTATCATTTTCTATTTCGAAACATTTTTGCCACATTTATGGCTGATCACATTATTGTACATCAAAAAATCTAAATAGCTAGTTAATCTATCAAACGCCCATTTTCTTGATGTCTGGTTATAATTTTATACGGAATATTTAGGATTAATATTTTCATGTGTAGATATCCTTAGTTTTGTCCCGGAATATGTGAGAATTATATTTTTGCTCATTACTTTCCTATCATTCCTAAGCACATACTAGATCAAGATTACTGAATGGGATATGTAAAGATTATTTTGTGAATATATAAACTTACTGAATTAGTTATAGATTTTATTAAGCGAGTGACTCTACTCAGTTTTATCCTATTATCAAATTGTCCAAATATAATTTCTATCCAGAATATGTAGGATTTATAATATTCAAATTCTTAGTCATTAGTTTAGCTCCTGAATATGTAAACATTATATTTTACCCCTAGTATCTACATACATTTTTACCCTTTCTAGAATATATGCCCGCCTAGTGTATCTAAGTCGATTATATTCTCTAGCTGTGATTCAAATCCAAAATATGTATTATTAAAAAAATATTAAACAGTTACAATTTTAACTGAATTATTTATGGATTTATAGCTTTTTTGGAAACAACCTAGCTCACTAACATCTAATATATTACAATGGCAGCAGCAAAACTAATATATTTCCTATCGTCTTTGTTTCAACTTCGTCTTTTAGTTGGGAAGCTCAACTCCGCTGATCAACTTGTGTTTTATAACAAAAAGATCCCGTTAAAGGATGGACACCTAATTCTAGATATGACCGCCCATAATCCTTCTAAGCCCATTGCTGTTTTTGACTGTCAGGTCGCAGCTCATAGTGGTCTAAGTTTATTTTTTATGGATCAAGTCAAAATTCTAGATACTTATACATTAGATTTTACTGTTATTAATTCCTGGTCGAAAGTTTTACTACGGTGTCTTCATTTGTACTACGGTACCGAAAATAAGGAGAAGATATTGGCGGACTGGAAAGTGAACCCGTATCTTGAAGATGATGACCTGGCGGTGGGAGTGGCAACAGTTCAATACATGTCCTCTCAAACAAGACTTGTACTTGATCTATATAAAAGCCATGGGTACATATAGTTTCCAATCTAAGCGCACCATCTTTCAAAATAGATTTTTCTAATAAATCTCTTGGGATTTTTAATCCGAATTTATAGTCATAAATGTCGTATTCAACACAAAATAGGTGAAAATTAATACGTCTTAATTTATCTTTCCAGACTGTTTTTGTTAAGGGAAGTACCCTCTATACGTTTTTGCAACTTCTAGATGTATTTGATATTTCTAGAATTTTATTACACAGTATTATAGATTACAACAGTATTCAATTTTGATGTTTCCACTATAATTTTTACATCAATAAGTATCAATTAGTAATTTACCGAATTAAATCATATTAGCATTTATCACCTCTCGCAGCATAATTTCTAGCTTAATTATTTAAATATTTGTAACTTAATTGACAGACAGACTGATTGCTCCCACACAGCAAGATTATACCATTCCGTCATAACTCCTTCAAAAAGTACCAACTGCTGCGCCGATCCCGCGTGTCCCGCTAATTTGATAAAATTTCGCTCACTTTTGACCTCAATTCGATATCTAAAACATATTGATTCTCTAGATACTGATTTTGGATTGCCTAAAAAGTTATCACAAATTCCACACCCCTTGAATTTGGCTGAGGCAGAGATAGGCATTTATACTACTACCCTTTTAGATAATCTTTTTACCTTTAAGGGTCGTAAAGCGACCAAAATACCTACCCGTTATCGTAAGGTCAGTGTCGCCCCAGAATATTTGTACATATCTTCAGCCTATGATGTGGATGAAATTCCACCTAGTGTCCTGAATATACCAGTTCAAAAAAAGGCCAAATTTGCCTCCGCCAACTTTGAGGCACATACTCTAGATTAAAACTTCTGACAATCTAGATTATATCTCCCTATAATGAATATTAGATTCTATCATAATAATACGCTTCACAATTACATCCTATATGTAGCCTCCCGAACTTTGATTATTTCTATATTTTGAACGAATTATCCAGATTCTAATAATTTCGAATTTATAGTACTATTCTAGATTAGTTCTCCAATTAAATATTACTTATATCCTATTTTCGCTTGCCTGACTCCTTCTAGGTAAATACATATTTATCATGGTAATATAATATTTTCTAGACTAGCAATAGTCTACAGATTAGTTGCAAATTAAATACGTACTCATTCTAGGTAAACCCATTTTTATCATGGCAATACAATATTTTCTAGACTAGCAATAGGCTACAATAGTTGCAAATTAAACAATCCTAACCTAATACAGGCTTAAAACCCCCAAACTTTACTTATTGGACATATTGACATATATCATTCAATCTGGAAGTTGTGTAGAAATAAAGTACATCTATTTTCCTAGGTCTAAATTCCTATATTTATTTTTCTAGGTTCATTTCAATGATAGAATTTCACAAGGTCAAATTTTATAGATAGATTATATCCTCTGGTTTTCAAAATATACATTTTTGTTCGTCATACTACATATTATATCCGACCTCATAAGCCCAGTACTATAACATCTGCCTCAACATGTACTCCACCAAATATCCCATCTTGGGAATATTCGTACTCCATCACTGTGATTAGCCCAATATGTTACTGCACTTTTAGATTAACTCTATGTACACCAATAAATTTATTAAATGAAAATACTTTATGTGTAATATAATAATATTTATAAATTATGTAACAACAGATAGCATGCATTATTAGAATATAATATACAGGTACACAAAACACTGAAGGCAAATATTGGAGGTATTTCGATGAAGTGCAAACCCATTTAGATTCATATTTCAAAATCTAGATGTAAACTGATCTAGACAGATATTTATATACGACAGTATCCAGATTCACATCTTCAACAAATGTCAGGTGAACCTTTCTGCCCAAAACTGACCCATCGGCTCCCTATATACAGTGACTCTTATAATATGTAACATACTTGTATTTCAGACCCCTCAATATTACTATTATTTATCAACCATGCTCAATTAACTTGGCTGTGCTGTCAAATACCAACATTATGTATAGTCAAAATAGCAAGTACTCGCCCACTTATGATTAATTGTCCGATATTTTAATAGAAGGTATATGTCTAAATTTTTGAATACTCTAGTTTCGGCCGCTTAAATAAGATGTGATGGTTACCAAGACCAATTTAGATGTTCATTTTCCGATTACATCTTAGTACAACGTCTACCTTCCGCATTTTTCAGACGATCATTTTTCGGATATTTTTCATCAAATTTGTAAACGTACATAATTTTCCCTGAATATTTGCACTATACCTAAATTAGTTGACTTACAAAATGCTACGATGGCGATACTACCAGTCCAGATATACCAAGAGCCGACTAGAAATCTGAACCCAAATATAGTAGTTTATTCATCAAATTTTATACCAGAATCCGTATATTTGCACGAATTTTTATACTATATAACATTTTATACGATCTATTTACAGAATATATATACCTATATATACTTTATATATAAATTTACATATTGTGGCGTTTAGCAATTTATCTACCAATTACTGATAAAGTTAATGAGTTATACCGTAAATATCGTACACAGCAAATTACAGTCAAAACTGGAAGTATCTAGAATGCTCTTATATATGATTGATTGGTCCAATTTTCTAGAATTTTGGTTCATACTGTGCTTATTCCGCATAAATTGATCACATGTGCTAGTCTGAAATAATAATGTGATAATAAAAGTCTGTGTCACGGGCCATCTGCTAGATAGTATCGACAAACACAATGCAGAAATCATCGTAACTTACATTAGATTACTCTATTGATCATAAATGCCATCTATGAGATCTATATAACTAGGGGCATAAAACGGGCTTAAGTCTGCTAACACACGAATCATACTGTCTTCCATTTTGACTATTTGATCATAATGCAAACGAGCATCCAGGAGTGACAGAACATTCTCGGCCATCACCCTAATCTTTTCTGGGTTGATATTTATGATTTTATTACACACCGAGCACTTTTTGTGATTAAGATCAAGTCTGTGATAGCATTGGGAGGTTATGAAAAGCGACACTTGGATATCAAATTGCCTAGTTCCTAATAGTACTCTAATCGAACTGGGTAGATCATTGAACCATTTACTATGAGTTCCTGGAAAAACCTTCTCTTCTGAGGTGAATTTACTTCCCTTATTAGTCATTTTATTCAGAGTTGGTATTCTTAGTCCCTGTGCGAGTTGTCTGTCAAAACCTATATTATTTGATTTTTCCCTACCATTATAGAAACTTTTGTCATTATATTGTATCATTTCGCATAGGGTCTGATATATATGTTTAGGGCTCCTATTTCTTAAGATTCTATTGATTGTACAGAGGCCCATTTTCCTATGAATTAGATGTATAGGGCACCAGTCCGCTAGTCTTAGAAGATTTTTCTGAGATAATGTATTATTTCTGTTAATTTTTATATCCAAAATTAGCCTTATCTGATTGTTCAATATAACTTGTATTTTTCTATAGTTAATTTGCGTCCATGGAGCTTGTATACCCAGCCCAAAAGTGTATAGACCGGCAGAACAGGCAAATGCAATTTTTAGTAATTGACGTTTTGTCCCTAAGTTTTTCAAATTTTTAATACTAAATATTTGAGCTTTTAATATTTGCGTTATATACTTAATTTGAGGTTCAAACTTTAGTTCCTGATTAAATCTTAATCCTAGTATTTTTAATTCCGTTTCTTGCTTTAATGTACCTATCTTTGTAATAATTTCACTATTCATTTCTGCTCTTTTCGATTTGTTCCCAATAATCATTAGTTTAGTTTTTTTTGCATTTAGCATAAATCCACAGTTATTCATATAGTCCGTAGTTTCCTTCAACATATTATCTACTCTTCTTAGAATTCTATCTATATCAGTGTCCCAGACGACTATAATGCTGTCATCTGCGTAACACTGCGCCATTTTTCCTAGATTACAGTTACTTCTATCATCAGTAGGGACCACGTGTTTTACGAACCCATTGATTACTAGGTTAAACAATAGGGGTGATGTTGGTTCTCCCTGCATCACCCCCATTAATGGAATGTCAAAGTCCTCAGAACGTTTGCCTGCACTAATAATACAGCCTTTCCGCTGTCTTAACATACTTTCGAAAAAAGCATGGTATGTTTTTTACATATTTTGCCTAGAATTTTCCTGATGATATCGAATCTTACACAAAAAAATGCGTTACTTAAATCTAGACTTATAACCACTGCGACCGCATTCCTATTTATTCTAGCTAGTTTATTAATTAATGTTGCAACTGCCATATCGCATCCCATGAATTTTCTAAACCCAAATTGCGAGTCATCAAAGAGCTTTTTGTCTTCACAGAACTTTTGGAGGCTGGTTGCCACAATTTTCATTAGCAACTGCTGCTCAGGTCTTCCAATAGATAAAAATCTGCGGTTTTTGATTTTATTTACGTCTCCTGGCTTAAGGATAGCGCAAAATTTGGTTTTCAGGAAGTGATCTGGAAAAATTCCTTTATATAGATATTTAGTAATTGCGGCGAACATTAAGTCTTTAAATTCATACGGCAACGCATTAAGTGTCTGTCCATTCATATTACAGTCTAGACCTCTCGTAAACGGTCTAAGTGATCTTAAACATTGCAGGAATGACTTACTATCTGCTCTATACCCTTCCCATTTTGTTAAATGCTCCTCAAAACTAAACCTATCAATTTCAGCGATATTATTAATTGATTCTGAAACATCTATAAAATGGATCATGGGTATCTTTCGTTTTTCAATGTTTTTGTATACATCTTTAAATTCCTCTGCTAATTCATTTTCGTTGTAATTTTCCTTAGTCGTAGCATTCGTTCTATCCTTTGGGTTAAGTTTTTTGTTCAATTTGAAAAAATCTATATCGCTGAAGAATTCAGTAACTGAGTTATGAGTTAAAAATTGTCTACGATCTCTTTGATATCTATGTTTAGCAAGCCTATTTATGGTATTAATAACCCTTCTAATTCTATATTCATTTGTAGGTTCTAATCCTTCCAAGAGTGTTCTTTGCAAACAATATAAAATATTCCGCATCTGTCTAGACTCGGTGCTAAGAATCTGTGGGTTGTTAAATATCGGAATCTTTTGTAATGACACTGGCTGAACCATTCCACTCAAATGATCAATAAATTCAAATAGGTAATCAGCACTAAAAGACTTTTTATATATAATTTGATTTTGGTTAAAATTGGTTATATTTGAGTTCTCAGTTTCAATTAAATCTGTTGTCATACCTTATTAGCGGGGTCATTTTTTCTATTAGGCTATCTTTCAAAGAAAATGCAAGTTCTTTAAGTAATTTGTGATTTAAAGGAGGTCTTTTTTCGTATTCTACTGATCCTATCAGATTTGAGCATGACAACTCGCATTCAATTATAACTACTGCATGTCCATCATTACCAATTTCTATACTTCCATCTAGGTGATTAACTGTACAATCTATATTTTTTTGTAATATGACATCGATTCGCGAATATCGCATTAGGTTTCCTTTGCCTATTTTTTTAAACGTTGGGTCTTGTATAATGTTAGTATAATCACCTAACGCCCCCCGGAACATTGGGATAAATGATCGTTCATATGAGTTTCTAGCCTTACAGAAATTCCCATTTAGATCTCCTGCGATAATAGCAGGTACCTTTTTCTGTTTGCTAATTACTAGGTCCGCTGTTTGTTGGAAAAACTCCGCACTACCAATTCCTTCCCATTTTATGGAACCTTCAATTGGCCTATAGAACACTGCTAGATTGATGGTATATCTCTTATTTTTAACTGT
This sequence comes from Mesochordaeus erythrocephalus, assembly GCA_004367975.1. Classification (NCBI taxonomy): domain Eukaryota; kingdom Metazoa; phylum Chordata; class Appendicularia; order Copelata; family Oikopleuridae; genus Mesochordaeus; species Mesochordaeus erythrocephalus. The sequence goes on from SCLF01024050.1 coordinate 9,583, forward strand.
GGTCATTGTAAAGGGTGCTGGACATTTAATTTGTTTTATTTCATTTTTAAGACTGATTTTATACAAAATCATGCTAAGGATGGTTTTTTTCCCTTTAATATCGACATAGTCATGGGAGACGTAATTAAAGCCAATCGGGATAACCCTATTTCCTGCTAGTTCATACTCTGTAGTGTCTAATTCGGAAAGTAGAAATATACTGACATTTGGAAACCTATCAACCAGCCTCTGGATTTTACTAAATATAGGTCTATTGACATTAGTATATATTATTATTAAATTATTAGAAGTGGTACTAGGACTTAATGTATTTTTTTGACTAGCTTTAGGGATTTTTATTTTCTCTCTGTCTAAAATTAGAAAAGCTTCGTTCAGGCACGGTAGCATATTTGATTGAAAAATTGATAGATTACTAAATTTAAATTCAAGTCCTGGGATTGATGGTAATGGAAACGGGTATTCCTCAATTATGTGACCATTCTGTGATTCTTGTGAACCTAAGTTATAGTCCTTAAAAAATTCTAGTTCCTGAACTTGTGTTTTTCCTATATAAAGCGATTTTGGTTCAAAGCTAATTATTATGTTTTGTCTATCTATATAACCAGGATTATTGTCAACGATCAGTGACTTAGACGCCCTCTCCGCTAGATTAATATCATATATTCTGGGACAATTGTTGTTAATGGACTTAGAGATTTGTTCATTCACAACTGTGCTCGATGTGTAACTATTATCGATGACCGCAGACTGCACGTAGCCACTCTGAACGCTCGCCATCTCCCCCTTATACCTGTTAGTAGGATAAATGTGTGTATCTAGACTATTTGTTAAAATATTACCATTTTCATTCATCCGTATACATTCTACTTGAGCCCGATGGTCTGGGACTGATTCTAGACTCGGAATCTCCATAGATTGTGATTCTCCTAGAGGCACGTGGGTCTTTGATTCTACAGTCGGATTCGAGCTGAGGATGTTATCCCAAGGATTGTCCTGATAGTGATTATCATATATTTGACTCAGTTTACTTTTTATGATTTTGAGCGAATAGAAGTCCGTATTAATTTTTAGTTTTTCCGAAATTTTGCATATTAGTCTCTCAGTTAAGAAAAATAGGTCCCTACTGATAGGCGGGCAATTGCTACAAATACTGGATGGTTTTTCTATTAGCATTTTCAACATTTCCTCATTTTTTAAATTTTTATTCAGTGTGCATAACGCTTCTATAATAAAGATTGCTTCATCAATTTGGGCTAATTAATTTGCTCTAACAAATTCTGCCGTATTTGAGCTCTATATTTTAGCCTGCTTAATATACATCCGTCTTGCTACCCATTCGCCTACTTCATTATCTGATGGAGTGAAGCTATCCCATGATCCCATCTGATTATAAATATATGTGTCCTGGTACTCCTTTTCACTTTCGCAATTTTGGAATTACTGTTGGTGCTCAGTTATTACTATATGCCTGCGTCATTTATCCACCTCCAACTTGTCCAGTTTGTCCTTCCAATTCTTAACCTCCATGCTGCTTGATGCCTTTTAATTTACATATATATTTGTATTAATAGTTTTAACCGAATACTTTTATGATTATTTGAGATTATATTAATTTTTGATCATATATTAATTTTTGATCCTATATTTTTATCGTAACTAGATTAAACGCCTACTATTGGCTAACAGGGAGATGCCACAAAGTGACAATATTATAGATAATCACACGGAAGACAGCGATTATATTTTCTTATCACTAAAAAAACTTTCCTCACTGAGGGGGTGCTTAGCCCATTGAGAAACATGTACGTCTCTCTTATTATGATTTTTTTGCTGGTTACTGAGGACGATACCCAGTAGCCAAATGTTCGTATATACAAAAGCGCCTGAGAAAGGGCATACTGGAATAAAAGGCAATAGAAAAACGTATAGATTACTTATATTAATAAGTACATTATTGGCGAAAATTCCTCAGTATTCATTCGTTAATTACTCTCTATATTATTCGTTAATTACTCTCTATATCATTTGCCTGCTATATATCTTGTACATCCTAACAGAAAACCCTTTCTCTATTGCTTGAGCGAAGAAACCAGTATCGACTTTGTTGCAAATCTATAAATTACAACTTGTTAACAACTTGTTAAAAAGACTTAGTAGTCTAATAGAGTTTTTTCTTGCGGTTCCGAATCTGTTTATCCAGAATGTCCAAAATTATACTCTTTCGTACAGTTAACCACCAAAAATCCCTATTGTGAAATTTTAAATTACCATAACTTGAAAAGAATCAATTGTATTTACTTTTGGTAATGTAAAACTTCTATCGTGAAGCCAAATCCTATAACATATCAAATTGTAAGGGTATTTGGTAGAATTTCTAACAGACCAGTGGGCGATTTTTAGGTCAAAACTGTCATTTCGTGAAGTATATCGGATTGGCTCGAAAGGCGGCTTATTCGACGCGCCATGACTCAAGCTTCAATTCTTCTCAAAGAAAAATGACGATTTTTTCACTTTTGGTTTTTATTATGATTTAGAAACATGCAAAGATCGAAAGTGCGTTAGAGCTATATTTCAGGCCCGTCAAAGTCAACTATATTCGACTCATTTTTGTCTTTAGAGGGCGTTAACTATATGAAGGAGTATAATTTCGGACGTTCTGAAAACAGGTTCGGAACCCCAAGAAAAAACTCTATCAGACCGCTAAGTCTCGTTAACAAGTTGTTTTCACTTTGAAAGGGGGGTCCGTGTTTGATAGGCGCGTGGAAGTTAATCCCGGCGTTATAAAACGTGATCAGAAAAGTGGCCCTGAAAATCCTTAAGTATCGCAAAGAAGCACAAGTTGGAACGCGCAAAAGATATCCAAAATCCGAACAATGTGTCCGTGGTGATGTACTAGACTATTCTGAAGAATTATGCTTGTGAATGAGTGCTTGTG
>SCLF01024161.1:0-12516 GCA_004367975.1 Mesochordaeus erythrocephalus
TAATGAGATGAAAAACCGCAAGAACAAACTCTATCAGACAAGCTAAAAAAATATACGTTTGCTTGCAATTCCAGAGGGGGAGGGGGGGGGTCACCGTCGGATAGCGGTGTGGGAGACAAGGTGTATAGCCGTGTTGACATTTGTTAGAAAGTACAGACGACAGGTATGAATAGAATAATGGAATTTAGTGTAACGAGATAGTGGTTTATTTCCTATACATATATAATGCAGCCTACGTCTAAATTTTACCGGCTACACATTCACTTTAATGATAAAGTGGTAGGACTACGTTATGCGCTAAGTAAAATTATTTCGAAATATCGCGACTACTAAAACACGCCTATCTAAAGTGCCCCCCCCCCCGTCTTCAGGATGCAAGTGATCGGTTAACGAGACTCAGCCAGATAGAGTTTTTCTTGCGGTTTCGAATCTGTTTTCAGAATGTCCAAAATTATACTCATTCGTACAGTTAAGCCCATCTAAAGACAAAACGTGAGTCGAATATAGTTGACTTTGACCATCCTGAAATATAATTTTAACGCAGTTGTTTCGAGTCGATTTTTTAGTGGATATACTTTGCGATCATTTTGTCACTTTCTTGCGTGTCAAGAATGCTGGGTCGATCCTGTGAGAAGAATTGAAGCCTGAGTCATGACGCGTCGAATAAGCCCACTTTCGGGCCAATCCGACATTCTTCACCAAATGACAGTTTTGACTTAAATTCGTCCACTTATCGGGTCTATGATAAAATCTATCCAATACCCTTAAAATGTGTTTGGCTTCACGATTAAAGTTTTACATTACCAAAAGTGCGTACAATTAATTCCGCTCAAGGTATGGTAATTTAAAAAAGTGAACTAGGGGTATTTGGGGGTTAACTGCACGAAGGAGTATTCTGAAAACAGATTTGGAACCGCAAGAAAAAACTATCAGACTGGCTAAGTCTCGTTAACTGATCACTTGCATCCTGAAGAGGGGGGCACTTTGGATAGTCGTGTAAAAGGCGAGACATCCAATCTGACTTGTAGAAGTTGGAAATAAGGATAAGGTGGTATTTCACATTTTCTATAAATTTGTATTTTCATTATTTCTATACCACAAATACTATCCACAAATGTGTCTTGGGGCACAATACTGCTGTATATGGTTCTATACTTGTAATTTTCGAAGTTCAAAACAACAAATATATACAACCATAGTCTGCCGAATTAACGAGTTGGAATATATTTTATACCTGAAACTAACGCTTTTGCAGTGTTAACCATAATGTTTGGATGAGACCGATTTTAATTTACAACATTAAATTTTAGCTATGCAACAACAAAATTAGGTTATAAGTACTTTAATTGGTATAATACGCCAACATCTATCACGAGAAGAGCTACGGAATCAGTCTTTCAACATATATAGTCAATTTGGAGATTATCGTCTTAAATGATGCACTTTAGTGATTAATGAAGTTTTCTTTGTCGCTCCACCTTTAAATCCTTGCGATGGTTTGCTAATTATCACGAATACGCATCAATATTTTAAATTAAAATTTATATTATTATATCGTATATTGTAAGACGAACACAAGAGCGACCGACCTGATGAATCATCAAATAAGCGTTCCAATTACACTTGGTGATTTTAATTATATATATATAAATATGTATTACTGTTTGGGTGACCAGATGGAAATTCTTAAAAAGCGGGACATTTTTTCAAAGTTGGTGAAAAAGCGGGACGCCAAAAAAGACCTAAAATTAAAAACACGTGTTCCTTCTTGTTGAATTTGGATTATGGCTGGATTGACTCATCGTCTTACAATATGCGCAAATTTGATTTTCTTTTCTATCCATTTTTTCTCGGAAAGTCTGCATAGTATGGGTTTAAAATTTTGCACGACTAATAATTGATTTTAAAATATTCAAGCCTTTTCGTGATATACGCCAAACTTCGCAATAATTGAAAGATGGAGCGACAGATAAAACTGCATTAGCCACTAAAATACGGTGCAAGCTGGAACCATTAAAATTTAATGATCGTTTTTTAATACAGAAAATTGACTTGCGGCTGAGAAAATCGAATTTAAAGGCAAAAAGAGACTTTGTACAAAGCTCAATTTGGCCGCCAAAATAGTAATTTTTATTAATAAAAAGCAATAGCCCGCAATCGTTCGTGAATCATGGAAAATAACAAACTTCCCAGGAAGCTTATTGACCCATTTAATGTTACTACACCATCTAAGCTAAACCTGCGAAATCTGCTTAAAACATTTCATTAAAAGTGAAATATTTTATTAAGAAGACAAAAACGTCAAATCTTACCACATCGCTAAAATCGATGATAGATTGTTTTACAATCATTAACATCGTTTTTACAAGAGCGTTAAGTTGTATTATAATTTAGTATAATATGGTTGGAAATATGCTTGTTTTAGACTTATCCGATTATCAGTATACAACTAAGAATATGTACATAACATACAGACGTATCGTGTCTCGGGACCCACTGACCTATAATTAGAACGCCTTAATGTGATAGGGGAGAAATAGCGTCATTTTTTAATTCTGTTTGAAACCTTGTTACAGTTTTGTGTCCGATCACCAAGTACATTTGGTTTAAAACTTACAGAATAATATAAAAAATTATAACATATAGACCCAAACATATTTTCCGTAATAAGAAAAAAGTTATGATGGTCTATGTCGTATATGGGATACATCTACTGGGCAATGTCTAAAAACTTTAATTGATAATGATCCATATAATCCACCCGTTAGGTTAAAACAATAAGCACAAATACTTATCGCTACAATATACTATAGGATATGTACATATATATATTTAACTAACTATATTATTTTAGTTTTGTAAAATTCTCACCAAATGGAAAATATATCCTTGCTGCTACGTTGGATAACACGTTAAAATTATGGGATTATAGGAACAGGCTGGAGTGTATTTCCCGCATACTTATTTGCTTAGGTAACATGCGAGGAGTTTCTAATTGATGTTAGTGCGTAAGTTAACCTTCGGAATACAAAACACCTTAAAGAATACGATTTTTTCAGGAATTCGATGTTTGTCCTTACAATATGAAACCCTCTAACTGCTGACTAATGTGGCTTTTCCTATAAATTTGTTGCAAATAATTTACTAAGTTTTAAATCGGATGTGGATGCTAAAATGGGTATAGATATTTATGAATGGAAATGATACAGTTGTTTTACTGTAGACATATGGTGTTTTAATATTTATTACCGATAAAGTATGAAAAATCGGAATGTAAGGGGTTATCACGAAAATATCATTCAAATAATATTTTCTGAAATTTAAGGGCTAGCTTAATGACAGATATGTATTATTGGCCATTTCTTTTGTAATTAATTGTTATCTATATGTTTACAAACACGCCCATAATACAAAAGTTTTACCGCAAAATTTCATTCAAATAATATTTTCGCGATCAAATAATATGCCTAAACATTCAGCGTACCTAGCTTAATAACCGATAATTATTATTAGTAATTTTTTACCGGATATTTCCAAGTGCTTCATAACGTTTAGATTTTATTCCTCTTACGTCTTTTGTTGTATCTATGTGTTCCTAGTCAATCAATAATTATCGATTTATAGTTGCCCGATATTGAGAAAATCAAGAAAGACGAATTACATAAAACTGAATTAATTTATTGGATATTGCAGAAAATTTTATTGGATATTGCAGAAATTTTTGACAGTTTCACTGTAAATTCACTAACACATATAAAAATCAATATAAGAACGTACTTTTTTTTCCCTGACAAGAAGGATACCCAAAGAACATTAATAAAATAAAACTGAGTTATTGAGGTTTAAAGTCCTGGATTTATAATTAGAAAACCGTTGGATTTCTGAAAAAATGGAGACTGCTTATTTAATAAAAAATGTTGTTTGGCAACGTGACCGCCATGTTTTGTATGCTACGAGAACCATAGAAAGACAAAACACTGACACAATTTGTATTGAAATAGATGCCCAACCGCTGAGATAAGGGCAGTTAAATGTTGCAAGTCGTTTCAATTTTCACAAAAAGCGCCAAAAAGGTTTTGGCCTGCCAAATTAGTTACACTGAATGTTTTTCATCTACACTATTTTTTATGAAGGGTATTTAAATCCTTCGAATCTGTTTAAATTTGATGCAGATCCATCCATTCGTTCTCCAGATATCTGCGAAAGAAGAGCGTTTTTTATTTAGACTCTGTATATTTCCGCATAATTTCTATTTCATTGTAAGTTTGTGGTTTCCAAAATTTTAACTTGTATCTTTTCCTCCCGATATTAGTTTCAGATTTCTGCACAATTAAGTTTATAAATTTCAAAAGTATTGTCATCAAATTTGTCAATCTTTCGATCTTCCAATTCGCTTCGTACAATGGAATCCCCTTTGATTATTTTTCGATTTATGTCGTCGTAATGAAATAAGCACTGGCTAATTTTGGTTTCATCATGAAACTGTGATTCGGCAAGCAAGCAGCCTTCTTCGTGTGGAATTTGAAATTTCCCGACGATTTCCGCCTAGCTGAGCTTGACAGTTCAAGCTGAATTTCACGATTTTCATTCTGCGTAACTTCTGGTATGGTGACGGTAATATTATTTCCGTTCGTTTATTGATTCTTGAATCCAATGTTGCTAATTGTTTTTGAAGTTAATCGGTTTCTAAACAGCCTTTTTGATTATCTGTTTCCAATTTTAAGATTTTACCCTAGTTTTCGTTGATTTCTATTGTCGTATTTCGATAAGCATCTGCTGATTTTCGAATCAGATGGGAATTTAGTCGGTTTCCAAACTTTCCAAATATTTCTTGTAAATTTAACCGTTTTCAGGATCTACCCGTAGTTTTACTCGTTCATCTCGTCGTATTTTTGTTTATATGAACTGCTTTCCAAATCAAATGGTAATTCTAAATAATGAGATGGCGATTTCGCAATTAAGCCGTTATCATTTTTTGCTTGTATTTTTTCTTTTAATTGTTTCGTTAAATTTTAAATTTCCGGTAGATTGCCGTCTAGCTGAACTTGACAGTTCAAGCTGTATAACACGATTGTCATTAGCAAGCGTGACGTTCTCATTTTGCAGTGTTTCATATGAAGTTCGCTGACATGGAGAAATTTCTAACACATGTTCTAATTGTCCAAGTCGATTTTGAGTTATCCATAGCTAAGTAATTCGCCGCATCCCAGTGTGGGTGTCTGATTGTTGCTACAAACAAAAACAAAGCAGCGATCGAGCTGCGAATTTTTTAACACAATCTCAATTGATTTTGAACCATAAACCTCGACTTCAGTTCCATTCATTGCTTGAAATCTCATTTTCAGGCGACGTAAAGTCGCCGTGGTAAAATCGTTCACAGTTAGGCCGATCTGGTTTTATTGTTGGCACCGTAGGAGGAGTCATTGCTGTGCTCTTTATTCGTTTATTTTGTTGATGAAATTTCTCCGCGTACTGCGTATGTCCCAATAGGCCGTAATCGTAGCATCGATTGTTCTCGCTATCACGGCTCCCATTATAGCGGTTAATATTCTAAATACGGACGTTCTCATTCAAGTTTGTGAGTTGATTTCCGAATCGTGAAACCATCCCAACATTAGGAACAGGGTCCCTCTTTCGTTCATTACACATCTCTTTCACTGAATCTTATAAAAGTTGTAATTTAGACATTATCTTAGCATGAAAGCTTGTTGGCCATCTACATTCTCTATGATTGTGTCAAGTAGCCCACAGTTACTGTACTCGTCCAATTTTTCTGGTTATTACGATCGTTTCCACGAGGGTTACAATTATTATTTCTTAAATCGTGATTCTTCCCTTCGTCGCGCTCGGTGTTACGATTTATATGCTATATTTGTATAGTACGTATTGAATCATTCAACTCCCGAATTTGCGGTAGTTGTACCGTTCGTTCTATCTCCATAATACCCACGCTATTGTCCAAATCTCGATGCTGTTTCTCAAGTTGTTCGTTCAGGACTTCCTGATTAGCTGCACGTTGTTTTTGCTCGTCGCGCATTTCGTTTACCGTATAGGATAATCGCTGCAATTCGAAAATCAAATCCAGTATATGTTTTCACAACTTTTATTTTGGTGGGCAGTGTTCATACGCTCCGAAACATGAATGGTGACAAATTCCCTTTCCGGTGGCGTTATATTACTATGGAAGTGTTCAGCTATAATGAACTTCTGCGTGTCATCATCTACCGATTACTCAGTCGTTCTACGTAAGCCGAGAATTTTGCAAAGGTTTCTACGCATCTACCCATGTTGCTGAACTTCTCCCTCAGGCGTTCAAGCTTCCATCTCTTGTCTGGTTCCCGTATGATATTGACGAGCTCTGATTCCATAGCGATTGGGACATATTTGTCCACAAAGTCTTCCGCCAGTTATCAACAAGCTTTTATTATCGCATTTTCAACAATACTGCCAGAAGATTTATCGTCCGGGTTCAGACTCTGTAAGACGTCAATGGTAATTTTCCATAATTCCCGTAGTGCCTCAAATTTTTCCGGCTGATAATTAACAGAAATTTGGACCTCGCCCCTATAGCATAGTTGGAGGCGGTGGATATCTACCAACGCCTCGCAATTTGTTGCCATAGTCATCGCAACACAGTAAAATCCCACTGTCAAACCCCACCACAACATCATGTCAGCAGATGTCAGATAGCAGTGTGAGTCTCTGATAGTTTTTTCTCGCGGTTCCGAATCTGTCCTCAAAATGTCCACACGGTGCCGTACAATTACCCCCCCCAAAGACAACGTGAAAATGACCTTTTTGAAACAAAACCGTTAATTTTAACTCCTGGGGCTTGCAGCGCATCGAACTAAACTATACTAGAGTAAGTAGACACAAGGGTATCCAATAAAGGTATCCGAAACATACTACGATTATTTGTTTTAAAGCTATGAACCTCGAAAATCACATTGTTGAAAATGGACAAAATTGATTTTGACCGTTCTACACTTTATTTTGTAGGCTGTTTCAAGTCGAATTTTTAGTGAATATACTTTGAGACCACGAAATCACATTCTTGACTTCTAGTGACTATAACTACATAACGGGTTAGGAATTCGGCGTCAATTGTATGAGAAGAAATGAAGTTGACATGCGGGCGCGTCAAATGAGACCAATTATATTCACAATATTTTACTTTTTAAAATTACCATAACTTGAGCAGAATCAATTGTACACACTTTTGGTAATGTAAAACTTTGATCGTGATGCACAACCCTATAATATATCAAATTTTAAGGATATTTGATAGATTTTCTCATGGACCCGTTATGTAGTTAAGTCAAAAATGTTACCTCGTCAAGTATGTCGGATTGGTTCAAAGTTGGGCTTATTCGACGCGTCATGAATCCGGCTTCAATTCTTCTCAGGAGACCGACTCCGAATTCTTAACACGTGACCCAGTTATAGGCCAAAACAGGTACAAATTTTCAAAAAGTCACAAAATCACGAATTTTTTATTTCTGCAAAAATCCAGCGGCAAAAACCCGGCCAAGGTCCCAATGTATGTTCAGTAAATATTTGAGTCAAAACGGATGCAATTAGTGGTATACTAGGTGGGGGGTCGAAGTCAAGGGTATCGATTTTGGCCATATGACTTTCGAGGTCCATAGCTTTAAAGGAAATAATCGCAGCATGTTTTCGATACCTTTATTGGATGCCCAGGCGCCTAATTAATCTAGCACGATACTACTCTCGACACTAGTGTGCGACACAAAACAATGATACTATTTAATTTCTCCAAATAACTTTGGCACTTAATATGAAAACGCTTATTGGCCAAGCTCAATCGTTTTTCAAGGGAAAGTTGAAGATAAAACCGCTGTTGATTAACAACAAGTAACTTCATCTACTGGCTTTATTTTACGGTACTAGATTGGCAGAAGTCCTATTAAAAAGACTAAATTAGGATAATTCAACGACATTTATGACCAATTAATAATAGAAGAGCACAGACAGATTACTGGAGCTCGCCGGTAAGTGCGGTTTCTATGCTGATAGAGCTACAGATGGATTACAAGTTAAGATTATAATTTACAAAGGACGGTAGAATCATAAATTCAAATCCATGTTTTCGATTAATAACTGTGATAGAAACAGTGGCATTGTAAACTTCACCAGGAAACACACATGAGTGTAAACAGTCGCTGTGGATTAGGGACGTCTGATTACGAGGCATTTACACTTTGTACGAGATAGTACAATATTGAAATCCTAACCAGCGTAACAGCTTACTGATATGCTGAACTCTCCGGTGGTTGCATTATCCAAGCAACTAAAACTTGATTATCTCCCTACACAAGGGGCCATTATTACTAAATTAAACTGAAATGATGCTTAAATTTTTAAAAATAATGGCAAAAATAATTTTTCTGAGCCTTAAATGTTAAAAAAAACCCTTTAAAATTTTCGACGGTTCATGAAAACGGGTGAATATTTAAAAATGCACTTTATCGGCTAATGAAGTTTTCTATCGATGTATTTTTTTATTCTAACCACGTTTTGTCATCTCTCCCTATTACCCGTGAATATTTTCAAATAAATTTTATAACGTTGCAAAGCTAAGTTTATGGGCTACTGCAGTTTTCTCTGCCCTCTAACTTCCCATCATTACTACGTATAACAGTTTATCAGTGAACGGGTTGACTATTTAAAAATAAAATTAATATTGTTAGGCGGGTAATTAGTTAATCCTTAATCGTGTAAAAAAAGACCGCTTTTACTTAATGTCTGAGTATTTACGTTTAATGTTTGTGTGATGATTCATTAATTAAGGGGGACCACCAGACTTAACCATTATAAAAATATATATTAATAACATATTGTTAAATATATAATTACATATTACTATTAGATAAACCTGATGAAAGTCTAAAAAAGCGGGACATTTTTCAAACTTGTTGTCCCGGAAAATACATTTGCGGTTGAGAAAATGGCATTTAAAGGTAAAAAATGACTTTGTACAAGGTTCCATTTGGCCGCGATTGTACCAAATCAAAATTGATATTTTCAGCAGTTTATCAGTGACCCGGTGACTATTTAAAATAAAAGTTATTTTATTAGATGGGTAATGAGATAATCCTTAATCGTCCAAAGCAGTACTCTGCGAGATATTCTTCAAAGAAAAGACCGTTTTTATTGAATGTCTGAGAGGGAATGCGGTTGGGTGATGATTCATTAATTAAGGGTCTCGTTCATACTTCTGACTTTAGTTACTGCATATAAATATATATGTTAGCTTAGCGGCCATCAGGGCGTATATGATGGAAGCATCCTTAAAAAATATTGACCAGTCCAAGAATCGAACCTGAGTCCTATACATGCGATATAGCGCTCTGACCTTCTGAGCTAACCGGCCACATGCTTTAGAGCGTGAACGAGGATAATATATTATACTTTCCCAAATACGCCTACATATATTTGTACAATGTTTAAGTGTGGTAGTCTTCTTTATTAACGAATCATCACACATACGCTTCTCCACTCAGACATTAAATAAAAGCGATCTTTTCTTTGAACAGTATTGTTGTGTTTTGAAATTTGGCACGATTAAAAATTAACTCATTACCCAAATAATAATATGAATTTTATTTTTAAATAGTCAACCCGTTCACTGATAAACTGTAGTAGGGATGGGAAGGTAGAGCGAAAGAGCAAATTTCAGTAGCCCCTAAAGTGTCGGTTCAAGATGGCAATCTACAAAGTTAATACGCCCGTTGGAGGCTTGAAGTCCTAGCATTCGAAGCCTATACTTTTGATTTTAAATATTTATGGGTAATCATACATTTGGTAGACAGCTAAAATTTAATTGTGGAATTTTTTTTTTAAGCCGGAAAATTCATTTTCGGTTGACAAAATGGCATTTAACCCTCTCGTAAAAAAATTAGAGACCTCGCTCTGCGTCAAACTCAATTTTATAGCGATCGGAGTCACTTTGGTGTCGCGATAATATTATGTCAAAATTGTATGGCCGTATTGGTTCACTAGAATGAGATATCCTATTAATTACACTTTCTCAAGCCGAAATAATTTGGATTTTATCTATTAAATAAATCGGGGTTCGTATGATGCACGCCACTCTTTCATCCCAAACAAATTTACTATAACTTCAAAGAATTAGCGTAAAACGATGAATTAAAAGTCATTTAAAGCCGAATATTTAAACAAGAGAAATACCGAAAATAAAACTATTTTGGCTGGAATTACAGATAAATTTTCTATTACTGATGTTTATTTCTAACTCCCGACGATTAAGCATCAAAACGTGTAGTTGTTCTTATTAATGGAATTCTAAACTAATGCAAGTATATTATTCCTTAGTGCGCTATTTCTGGAAGACTAATCTCCAGTTGAAAGCATGAACCCTTAGCTAATTAATGCTGATAATTTCATTAAAACATATTGATTAGTTTTCAAGAGAGATTGAACCGAAGAGCAGGGCGTTTAAATCTGCCTCAAAATAGGCAGGTGTGGTATCTACAGGAAAAAAGATAAATGGTATTTACTGGTGAAGGGAAAATCTATGTTGGATAAAAATAAAAAAAAATCGTGAAAATACTGAGCAGATGGATAGCATATTTGTGTCGATTACAAAAACTAGCATATTTACTAAATCATTTTAGCGTCCGCATCACTTTTTAATCCTCCATTTCGCTTTATTTTTCAGCAAACGGAAAGGTAACTTATACAGTTTCAAATCTTTTTGTAACGTATTGTCGAATATCATAATAGTTTTTGGTTTTATATCACATTGAAATTTTACCAATTTCGTCGTAGCAACTAATCCATCATTCTGTTGGATAACGTACCAGACTATTAACCAGAGATATTATCTGAAAATATAGACGCGGTTTTTATTATAGGATTCTTTGTCAAATATACGGACGTCAAATCTTGGTTTCTTCTCTACTTGAATTGTTTTTCATGAATATGGTCATCACAGCTAGGATTTTAATTCAGATTAATATGGCAGTGACAGATTTCCCCTCCCGAAATTAATGTGTGCATCTTCTGAAATTAGCTTTATATTGAAGTTCACTAATGTGTATATTCACAAAAAAATAAGAAAGAATCAGCCGATTTATTCGTTTGGTTAGTCGATTACATTTATGTAGCGGAAAGCTAATCCGGTTGACCTTAATAAATCTACCAAAAGTTCAAAATTTGTGATTTACAATTTTATTATTTTGTTTCGGGTTCTGAAAAATGTCACTTAATGCTAAAATTGACAGCAACTTACATGGGCTCAAAATTTAATGAAAATAGGGCCATAGTCACATGCAATCCAGCCTTAATTTATAGTAAGGGAAAATGTCTCAAGACTTACACTGGGCACTCGAATTCAAAATACTGTATTTTTGCCAATTTTAGTGTGACAGGTGGCAAATGGATCGTATCAGGATCCGAAGATAATAAGGAACATATTCGTAAATATACATTTTTGAAGCTACACGAACATAGCGATCTGACGTTATGCCCCACGGCAGTATCTGAGTAGAGGTGGCGCACATCAATATACCCGGCTTCTAAATCATACGAATTAATTATGACCTGGGGAGAAGCATTACAACATAGAGAATAGGATTGAAGTTTTATAACTGTATTTTTATTCGCTCCCAAGATGATAGTAATACTTTTAAAATTGCAAATAATGTTTTTTGGCATTGTATGTGATATGAAATATTGAGCGTGTTAGCGTCACACGCTAGTTACACATTTCTTCAGTCTGTAGTTTTGGCAGGTTAACCCGTACGCTGAAATCCAAAATTTGCGTTGGCGGAATACGCACGGTTGGTACAGAGGTAGAGTACAAATTCTGATAAAGGGTCGATACTTATAGGGATTAATAGTAAATTTCGTAGGCGGTTATTGAAAATACTCCGATTAAGTAGATATAATACCGTAGTAAGTAAACCCAATAAGGCCAAGAATGACCTAATTTGGAAGTATACAGCTTGACTCTATAGAAAATTGATTATTCGAGAATGTTCCAAGCGGCCCAGATTACAGCGTATGGGTAGAGCCATTCGTGAAGCGTGCGGGTTAAGTGAGTTGTACACAGCAAATTTCAAGTGAATTAAAGCTGTTTCAAGAATTTGCAGGTGTCACAGAATTTAACTGGGTGGGTCACCGAAGGTGTGGGCTCTCTTCCCGAAGGACGCTATTCTTTGAAATTGGAGAAATTAAAAAAAAATTAACTCTTGTAAAAAACTGTAACGATGTAGTCAAAAGTGGTCACTATTTTTGTTACTAATACTAAAAAGTTAGAAATTTTACCTGATTAAAAACAATATATTATTATTCTATGGTTGTAATAATATTATAATAATTCATTTCTACTTTAACTATATTTGTGTTCAATTATTAATTCAAATGAACCAATAGAATTCGATGCGCATATGATGACAGCTACATTTCTTCTCATTAGATCGACCCCGAATTCTTAACACGTGACCTAGTTATTGCCAAAAATGGGAATTC
>SCLF01024272.1:0-12514 GCA_004367975.1 Mesochordaeus erythrocephalus
AATAACTTGAATAAAATCGTAATAATTACAGAAATATAATAAATAGTAAATTTTGGAAGTGACCAGAAGATGCGCCGAAAGGGGGTGTTTCGGGCCCAGCATACGGTCTAGTGCTTGAAAATCACATTTTTATGGCAAGGTGGCACGGGTGTGTCAGCTTGCCGCTTGACTGTTAAGAATTTTCCCTGTAAATCATGTTGCCAGTAAATCATACTCTATAAGTTACTTTGATACTCACAGAAAGATATATTTCTAGTCCATATCACTAAATAGGATTGAGAAATACTGAATGAAAAGGAAAATCACATAGTGTAAATACACCAACCTTAAAATCAATAAGCCAATAGAGTTATATCTCGATATCCTCTCCCTACCCGCTTATATCAATGAGCAGCATGGTTCATTCCATAGATTTAGACGAAATTTAGCCTGTTGGCAAAGGTAATAATTTAAATATACATATATATATAATAATTAGGCATAATTTAGACGGTTTACTTGTTAAACATGATGCTAGATCCTATTTAATTTCCATACTCTTCATATAATTAATTATAGGCGTGATCGAATATGCAGTTCAAGATGTTTTTAACCAGCGAGGACTTACAGCAAGCTGTTAGCGTACTGCCCGAATGTCAGAATAGAATTATAAAATATTTGACTTGGCCGGGGATCGAACCCGCGCCACCGTACTCATAGCGCATCATCAAAACCGCTCGACCATCAAGCCCGTGTTTAATGAAATACATTTCTAACATTTATACTTTTAACTGAAATTTTACTTTCTAGCTGTGTAGACTATCTTCGTAAAAAGCTAGCAAAGCGAAAATTCAATGTGACATTTATATCTTCAACCTTCGTTAACTTGAACATAAGATGAAAGATTCTCCATAATGGAAATGCATTAATTCTAGTATTTAGCACATTTAATGCCATTTATTAATAGTCTCAAATCGTTTGTTTGACGGACGTGGGTTACACATAAGATCCAATGAAATGGTTTGTGTCATCGTGACGTAACTCAGCATTGTTTAGGTTTAAAACGAAGGAGAGTAGTATATATGCGGGGCACCTATAATTTTCATAATTCACTTACCTCCCGTTATAAGTCATCTTTAACTATGAAGTTAAGACATACTGAAGTAAATATCTGTTAACGCTATAATCATACGATCAATAAGGTTTGTATAAGCTGAAACTAAGATGACTTATAACGGGAGGTAAGTGGATTATTAAAATTCTAGGTCACCCACCCATGGCTGGAAACATCCAATCACCGTGACGCATATATACGCCTCTCCTTCGTTTCAAAGCTGAATAATTCTGAGTTACGTCATGATGACACAAAGCATTTCATTGGATCTTATGTGTAAACCACGTCCGGCAACTAAACGATTTGGGACTACTAATAAATGGCATTAAATGCGCTAAATACTAGAAATAATGCATTTCGATTATGGCGAATCTTTCACCTTATGTTCAAGTTAACGAAGGTTGAAGATATAAATGTGACATTGAATTTAACGCGCGATAAAACCCTATTCAAATATCTTCATGACTATATGGCTTGCTGTAAGTCCTCGTTGGTTAAAACAACACCTTGAACTTCATATTCGATCAAGCCTATAATTAATTATATGAAAAGTTAGGAAATAAAATCGGATCTAACATCATGTTTAACAAGTAAACCGTCTAAATTATTCCTAATTATTATATATATATATGTATATTTAAATTATTACCTTCGCTAACAGGCTAAATTTCGTTAAATCTATTGAACGAACCAACCTGATATAAGCAGGTAGGTATAGGATATACTGGACAAAATGAAATGGCATTAGATTGGTTAACTTATACATTAACCAGTGAATATCCTGGAGGGACAAAACGTCCAAAACGCATCTGCTTCAAATTTTAACTTCTCACATGGTCTTCAAATACTGTTCAAACAAACTAAGTCGCGACGAAAAACGTTCAGTGTAACTAACCTGGCAGACCATAATCGTTCTCTCGCTTCCCGTGAAAATCTAAGCGGTTTGAAAACTATAACTGCAATTATCACAGCGGTTGGACCCGGTCTCAATCCAAATTTGGTCGGTGCTTTTCCCTTGTATAGAACTATTTGTATTGATTATATAGTAAATCTGTCTCTTATGTTTCGTAATAATAATCTCTTATAATATCTCTGAAATTGTCAGGTTCTTCGCTTAATCCAAATAAATTGATAAACCGATTTTATCAAAAGGCACACTGGAATGTTTCGAGTTCTAGGCATATTTTTTGACCGAGAAAATTGCAATCGAATGAAATTTCAGGTGTATAACCGTTACATTATGATTTTTCATACTTTATCGGTTAGTAATATTAATATAATTTTAATAAAAATAAATAGTCAGATAGCATAGCTTCCATCATTCAAAATTTGAATGGAAAATATTGTTCCGTTTTGGCTTGAATTGGAGATGAAGAGAATGCGGTATTCACTAGTTAAAGAACAAAAAAACGTTCAAAATAATGTATATATCATGTACGAGTTAAAGATAAGTGAATTTTTTTGTTGGAATAATGAGAACTAATTATTAAACCGAACGGTTTAAAAGGCAATATATCAACGAGTAATTAGTAAACCATTCCAGCTCCAAAACGGGGACTTCAGACTAAACTTAATTCTCAACATTAGTATAACTACAGTGGCGTTGGTAAAAGTGGCACTCGTATATTTGTTTCTCGAGCCGCCTCTACGAAAAATCCCTGAGTAGTCAAATGTTTACCATTATAAAGCTGAATATTTAGCCACTTTTACCAACGCCACTGTAATTTGTTTCACAAATAACGTCTATTTATCTATAAAATTGAGATGAGGCTTAACCCGTGATGTTTCACCCGTAAAATAAAGACAGCCTTACCCTTCTCGTCGTCGCCGTTAGAATGTTCTCCAATAATCTGTATTCATCTTAAAACATACAAGTTCATTTCATTTTATCAAAATGCGAAAAGTCTTTCACTTGATGTTGATTCAAGAAGGACTGGTCAGAACACCGCCCGTAATGTCAATTCATCGCGAGTTTTAACCGTCAGGGTGTGATTGCTGCCTACATATTTTATTATGCCACCTACGTATGTTATCTATTGTAATGACTGTAGGCATCAATGTAACCCTGAGGAAATTTTCCAACGTCACCATATCGATTAACCCGAGAAGTTTAATTGACACTATGCCACAATCCGTTAGATACCACTCGTGCAGGTCTTCTAAGCTGACCAGATGGAAAATCTATAAAAACGGGACATTTTTTCAAAGTTGGTGATAAAGTGGGACAACCGACGGTTTGAGAAAGAACATACCGGCCTACTACAAAGATTAAGGGCGAACTATAATATAGTACCCCCGAAGGTTAGGGTTAGGCGAATTTAGAACCTGAAACGTGCAAAATATTTGGTCTGTCAGATTCTAATTGTCAGATTCCAATTAGAGATTCTAATATCCATTAAAGATTTAATGATCTTACATTGTAGGAGCTATGTTACCATTTCAGTGAATATAATCCAATCTAATCTCTCACGATTTAGGATATTCCTGTTTGAGACTTGATATGAGTTCAAAAATTTTGTTAAATTATTTTTATATTTGTGTATTTGTTTTGCGATTAAAACTGTATTTCCAATTTTAATAAACTCGTTTCCGGTTATGTGTAACAATCTGTTGTGAAGGTCTACTAATTTTGGGGCTTATATATAGCCCATTGCCCCTGGGTCCCGCCACCAGCACTTGATTCGTGAGTCGCGTTTTCCAAGATTATTTATTGCAATAGTCTTTTTAGAGGCTTTCCCAAACACCTTCTTAACATATAGAGCCACTCCGGACTCTTTATATACACCATAAGGACTATGTAAGTCTTGACTTATCATTTTAAGGTCTTTTTAAAGGCTCTGTTTTCAGACAAAGACTTTTTAGTCTTTATTTGCTACTATTTTTTTAAAAGACTTTATAAGGTCCTTCTAAACATCTCTTTATATACTCCATACAGACTTTAAAATCTTTATTTAACATTTTAAGAGTCTTCTAAAAGACCCTGTTTTCACAAAAAGACTTTTTGGTCTTTACTTGCACTGGACTCCGAAAGTCTTCATTTAGCATTTTAAGGATCTTTTTAAAGAATCCGTTTTCGAACGAATACTTTTTAATCTTTATTTTCTATTTTAAAACACCGACGAAAGTCACTTCTAAAGACTTTGTGGAGTTTTTTTAGACATCTAGCATTTATAGAGTCTTTTTAAAGGCTCTGTTTTCAGACAAAGACTTTTTAGTCTTTATTTGTTACTATTTTTTTAAAAAGACCTTTTAGCGTCTTTCTAGAAACCTTAAGGACTTTCTAATCATCCAGGGCCACTCTGGGTTCTTTATGTATACTTCATACAGCCTTTGAAAGCTTCATTTAACATTTTTAAAATCTTGTAGAGGATTCTCTTCCTTTTTGGTCTTTACATACTATACTAAAAGATTATTTTATTAACTGTTGTTTAAAGTATGTTTCAAAACACTTTTCGAAGTCCTTTAAACATCTGGAGCCATTCTGGACTCTGTATATATACCGCAAAGACATTGAAACCCCTTAAGAGTGTTTGAAGAGACTCCGTTTTCAAACAAAGACTCCTCAGTCTGTTCCAAGATACTTTCTAAAGTCCATTAAATCATGCAGAGATATTCTGGACCTCTTCTATACTTCATAAAGACCTTTAAGTCGTTAACTAATATTTCAAGGGTCTTTCAGAAGACTCTGTTTTCAACTAAAACTTTTCAGCCTTTTATTTGCTATTATAAAGCCTTTTATTTGCTAGATAAAGACTTAACTAGTCTTGGTTTACCATTGTTTAGGACTTTGTAGGGTCTTTTCTTGGAATAGGCTCTACAAAAGTCTTTGCATAGTATTATCTCAGACCTTTCTTAACTTAAATAAAGGCTCTGACTTGATATTTGAAGGCCTTTATTTACAAGTATAAATAGTCTTTGCCAGACTCCTTTATACGACCTCAAGAACGCTCTCAAGAAGTTTCATGAAACTTCATGTCCACTAATACGCCTACGCACAAATTAGTAATTCAGCACGTGACCATGAAGATATATTCTTAGAAAAGCTCTATATTGAAATCTAGCATTATACAATGATCCATAGATTTCTCCATAGATTTCTCCATAGATTTCTTTGGATAAGTGGTTTCACATTTAAGCTGAAACAAAGTTCTGAATGATTGGATTGGTTATCCCTGAATAATCCCGTAACCTTGCGTACGTAAATTTGAAATTACTAGTCTATATTCTATATATCTATATAACTCAATACATAATTTAAATAATAATACATAAATTTATTTAATACATATTACCCGTCAAAATGTTTATAAAATACTTTGTGGTAGGCCAGTGTGGCACGTTCCGGATCTCATCATCCCAAAAACTGATAATCTCTAGTGCTCATCATATTTTCTTACCAGATATTCCAAATTTTATGGGGTTACCTCAGAAATTGTTAAAACCCCTAAAAGTTTCTTCAAACTGTTTACGGCTAAATTTCTGAAACAAAAACACACACGATGAACAAGCGGGACATCTGGTCACCCTAAGGTCATCTGTCATCCATGTGAGGGTATCATGGAATTAGACTTTTACGAGTTAACTATATAATAGTCTATAGCGTAGACTTTGTTTCCTTCTAAGAATTCGCAATAGGCTATGTATCTTTATTATTATTCTCTATTATTATTATCATTATTTATTCACAAATATTCACATATTTCTCTGAGTTCAATATTCCAAATCATCGTACATGAATATTAGGAGGGAAATCCTAGATGATAATCCTGTCAATAGACTATAATTGTTGGAGGAACTCTATACAGCTGAAAACACATGTGAAGTGTCGTATTCAATGAGAAGTTAAGAAATTTAACCCTAACATAGTGCTGTTGTACGAAATTGTTGAACACTTTTCTGCATGTTGTTTGGTATCAACAAGAATATGAACGAAAACAAATTATTTTTCAAAACTTTTTCCATGAATTTTCCAAAATATTTTTTTGTGCAAAAAAAAGGAAAATAATAAGCTGGGGTTTTTTTTTACAATCAGTGGTCCTCAGAAGTCTGAATAGAATTCCAATTTATCGAAGAAGATGAAGGTGTCTATTCAGAGTTACTGAGAATTTTATGAGCAAACAAAATAACTGCAATTCACTGCTTGTAACCATACAAAAGTCAAAAAATATTAGCCTAAGGGTAATATAACCGTATTAGTTATATTATATAATATACAAAACATGATTATTAAAAAATGTAGAATTCAAAATAATTAAAAATAATACAATACTAACCCTTCAGTCCTGGGATTTGCATACCGATAGTGGAATAGGCAGTCGAGAGGGTATTTCAACCAAAAGGTTAAAACAAAGGTACAATCCAAATTTGCACCCAAATCCTAAACAGGGACCTTTATTAACTCGTGCGCGCCTGGAGTAGTTTCTACTTAAGTAAATAAATGACTTCTACATCTATCAGGCACCATTTTGATACTTTTTAACCACGGACCCTGTTTTTAGCCTTTCAAGGCCTTTGTCCGGAAGTATCGCCGGAAGTGATAGCAAAACGCCGGAAGTTGATTACTTCGAATCGTAAAACACACCAAATTGTTGCCTGAGACGACCTCTAGCGGAAAACCATCTTTAAAGATTTATGTACCTACAGATATCTAGGAAATTAGTTGTTTACAACTTAAGACAGCTGCGACTTAGATATGAAAAGGTTAATCAGAATTCCCGCCTAGAATTTTATTGCTCACAGAAATTTTTACTGGAAAATAATCTAAAAATAGAAAATTCGAACAAAATAGGCGTTTTCTAACCATGTATTCTTCCGAAACTTGATTTTATCGATTATCAATTATGAATGTTATCGAATTCAAAATTAGAGCGGACCCGATCTTATGATTTAAATCGTATTGTGAATGCAGGTGATACAGACCAGTCTAATATATAAATCACTATTAGGAATACAGGAATACAGAAGGGAGACGCGTAGGTATGTATTTTGTGTTTTAAATCTGTATTCGATATATTAGTGTTGATTTTACAAATTCCGAATATTTCACTAACGTTTAAAAGATGATGCAAATAATGTGTTGGCCTTATCCACTTCTCAATTACATCCTTGAAACCATAATTGGAGCAGAAATTGCACCGAAATCAAATACAATTGTGTAATTTTCACCAAAAATAGTCAAAATTCAATGGTGATGACTACAGACTACTGTAAATGAAAGCTGCCTTACTATGCAATCATTCTGAACTTTACAAGCAGTTTGATTTAGAATAATATCTATTGGAAACGGTATGATTTCAACGCATATTCATCCTTGCCATTAAAAAAAACATATTCGAATTCTCGAGATTGAAATAATTGGACTTATCTCCGTGGTAAAAAAAGAACAAAAATGGTGCCTGAGATATACTTAACCCGCAAGCTGAAATCTGTTCCCACATTTTCCATAATCGGACCATAACTCCAGTTACACGCGTATCCAAAGTGCCCCCTACCCTTCCAGGAAGCAAGTGATCGGTTAACGAGACTAAGCCAGTCTGATAGAGTTTTTTCTTGCGGTTCCGAATCTGTTTTCCTTCGTACACATAACCGCCAAAGGCCGCTAAAGGCCAAAAACACTTTTTTCTAAAACGTTAATTTTAAGTCACATTGTAAAAATAGACACAATTGGCCCCCCTAACATGGAGTTCTTTTGCAGCTGTTTTGAATCAATTTTTTACCGTACGTGTTTCTGCAGCAGTGAAAAATTAGCGCTTTTGTTACTTTTTGAAAACTGTGTACTTTAGAAATCCCTTTTTGGCCAATAACTGGGTCACGTGTTAAGAATGTGGGGTAGGTCCTCTGAGAGGAATTGGAGCTTGAGTCATGACGCGTCGAATAAGCCCACTTTTGAGCCAATCCGACATACTTCACGAAATCACATTTCTTGGCTTAACTGCATAACGGGTCTATGAGAAAAGCTATCAAATACCCTTAAAATTTGATATGTTATAGGGTTGACCTCACGGTGAACGTTATACATTACCAAAAGTCCGTACAATTGAATCTTCTCAAGTTATGGTAATTTAAACTTTCACAATATTTCACTTTCTCACATGGATTTTCTTTGTATTTGTTGTAACATTTTTTAATGGGCAACAGAGAAATAAGAGAAAATCTAGAAATCGAGTCGCATATTTTGTTTAGGATGCTCAAATAATCTCAGTATGTTTTCGATACTTTTATTGGATTCCCAGGGTCCTAGTTAATCTAGCTGTACTGAAAGTTTTGTAAAATCTTTCATATAAACGGCTCACTCGGGATGTAAACAGAAGTCACATATGTGCCTTTTTTGAAGCGTGACTGTTAAGTCAAAAAATGTGATCTCGTGAAGTATGTCGGATTGGCTCGAAGGTAGGCTTATTCGACGCGTCATGACCCAAGCTCCCATTATTCTCATAGGACCTACCCGGATTCTTTACACGTGACCCAGTTATAGGCCAAACATGGGATTTCTAAAGTACAAATTTTCAAAAAGTGACAAAATCACTAAACCTGGCCAAGGTTCCGACGTATGTTCAGAAAAAATTTGACTCAGAACAGCTGCAAAAAAAAACCCATGTTAGGTGGGGTCAAAGTCAATTGTGTCTATTTTTGCAATGTGACTTTCGAGGTCCATAGCTTTAAAATAAATACTCGCATTATGTTTTCGATACCTTTATTGGATACCCAGGGGCCTATTTAATGTAGCACGATTTAGTTCGGGGAGCTGCGATTCTCCCATGAGTTAAAATTAACGTTTTAGAAAAAAGGTGTTTTGGGCCTTTAGCGGTTTCTGGGGGTTAACTGTACGAAGGAGTATACTTTTGAACATTCTGAAAACAGATTCTGTACCGCAAGATAAAACTCTATCATACTGGCTTAGTCTCGTTAACCGATCACCTGCTTCTTGAAATGGGTAGGGGGCACTTTGGATAGGCGTGTGTTAGAGTTGTGTTACGCCGAACTTGCTATCGAGGACCCCCCCCCATAAAATGGGACTCCCGTTTTTTCGAATCGGGAATCGCACCAAATTGTTGCCCGATAAGACCTCTAGTCGAAAGGTATCTAAAAAAAAATTAAGTACCTATAGGTACCTAGGAAATGTCACTTTAACACATTTAGTTTTTTACTATTTAAAACAGCTGTGTCTTAGTTCGGTTAAACATTGAGAAACAGAATTTTCTTCCGCATATTTTAGGATAACCTTTGACTACGAATTTTGAGCGGAAATGAACGCAACAAAACGAAAAAATCCGAAAATTGTACTTACTACTTTAAAATTTGTTATCGTTTCACGTATGGGTATTACGGCTTATCGATCTTGCAATATATAATATTAACAAAATGCGTAAGCAGAATACAGCAAGATTTGGTTCAGAGATGAGGCGAACAATATGAGTTCTGTTTAAAAGATCTATAGTTATAGGGAAACTCGACACCAAATCAATCCCAAATTTGCGTTAGCGGAATATGGGATATAAAAGTACAAATTTTGATAAAGGGGTCAATAGTTATACCGAATAATAATATATTGCGTAGGCGGATATTGTAAATAGGTCCATAAGTAGATATAATACCGCAGTAAGTATACCCCATAAGGTTAAGAATGACTTAATTTGACCGAAAACATCTTGAAGTTAGTAAATATAAAGGGAAATTGTCTATTTAAACTAGCCCTTATACCCACAATCAACAAAATCACTATGTTTATCTAGAGCCGAAATAGTGGGTTTCACGAGTGTGTCTCAAACGGCACACTTTGCAGCGTAGGGGTAGGTCTATCCGTACAGGTCTATCCGTACAGGTCTATCCGTGCAGGTCTATCCGTAGGTCTATCCCTGCCAGCTCGCTTAAAGCATGGCAATAACCCTTAGACTCTTGTTTTCGTTGAACAATCATTAACAAAAACATTTCTAAGCTAGGGCCTGTTTCCTATACACCCTTTCTATGTTGACTTTTCCCTTCATTTTTTAATGACACTGGGGGAAAATTCCCATATAAAGTCTGGAAATTGACGATATTTGTTCTGTTTACGACTTTATTCAAGCTGCGCAAACCTATATGATAGATTATTAACCACTTATAACGTAAATATATCTAAAATAAGTTTAATATATTATTTAAAACAAATTATTTTAGCAAATAAATACATGTATTTGTTCTATTTCTGACACCCAAAATTACACAACACAAATAGCGAAGAGATGGATAAGATCACTTCAACAGGGTAAATATTTAGCATTTTGTGTCGACCCAAAACATAACGAAATGTTAACCGCGAATAAGAAATGACTCTCGCGGTGTGAATGGATACACCTGACCGCACGTTACGTTATCAGTTCAAGTGATTTACCATTTCAGACGATAACACATTCGGTCAATGTGAGAAGGAAGCAGATGTAGTTGAATTGGCTCAGTATCCACACATTTGGGCTACATAAATTTATATTAATAAAAACCCCTATATTTATCTAAAATCCATATTTGCTCAGGTACCATTTTGATTATTTTTGGCCACAGAACCTGATTATAGCGTTTTTCAGGTCTTAGCCATGGTTAAATATTTGATTTATCCTTACTGACCCCACCCTAAATTAGACACTGCATTTTTTGGAACTGTTTTTAGACCGGAAGTCCTACCAGAAGTGACAGCTGAAAACCGGAAGTTGATTATTTTGAATCGTGAATCACACCAAATTGTTGTCAGAGACGACCTCTAGTGGAAAACTATCTTTAAAAAAAATCAATACCTTCCGCTACCTAGGGAATGACAATTTAAACAAATCAGTTTTTTATAATTTAAGCCTGTAATTTTATTGCGCATATTCTAGGGTACCTACCGACCAGAAATTTTGACCTTAAATGAACCTAACAGTTTTCTAAATTTGTCACTGAAAAATTGGTCGAATATTCAGCCAGGTGCTAGCCACAGTGGCCAAGTTGCTCCTACTGTGTGGCAACATACTGCCCCGGAGAGTTAGAATAAGATGCTTACGGACCTTTCGCTAATAACTTAGACTAACATGTTAGGTAAACATTTCTTCAAATTGTGTAGGAAAACTTAGGCTGAAATGGAAATTATCTATAGGCTTAGGTATTAAGGGTATTAGAACAATTTGCAATACCAAACTTTCAATATTGTCAACTAAGAATATTTCAGCTGATTGCAATTTCAGCTCCTTGCGGTCGTTACCACTTAGCACAATTTAACCTTCTATTAAGCATGTACATTTCGCGTCGTGGTTTAACTTCGGAGGTCACAGATTGGCTAGAGCGCTGGAAATCTGGGACCACCAACCGCTCAGTCCCAATGTTAACCACGCTTTCAATTACATAATTAATTACAATTAGCTTTTTTGAAGTAGGAGCAAAACTTGTTTACCGCTTGAAATTAAATTGAATAAGTAGGGCGGTGATGTCTCAGACTCGAAAATAGAACCTTTTGGATTCCGAGCGACTGGTCTAGGAACTGATAAATTCTAAATGTAATATTTCTAAAGATGAAAATGGAGATTTAAAAAATCTACAATTAAGCCATTTAAATCAAATCGATGCAATTGAAAAAGCTCCGAATGAAGTTGATTGGTTTTAATATTATTTCGGTAGTTACGTTTAATTAAATACATTTACGTTCACTTATTAATAATAAGTTATTAAAGTTCTTAGTGAATTATAGGTTTAAATTGCTGAAAGTGACTTCGCATGCACTTTTATCCTAAACTGAAAAAAAACTTTGCAGTCAAAACCGATCCAATCGCCTTGCACGAGTTAACCGCTACATTTGCTCCATTAACGATTAGTCAAATTCAAGTTGATATCGGGAAAAGTTTTATCGTCCAATTAAAGGTCTATCAAAGTTTTATTATGCACGTTGCATTGACGATCAGAGTTTGTACTTTGTTCTATTTATGGACCAATAAAACTATAATCACTGGGAACAAGAACAAACGATTTTAGTGATTGGATCGGGATCAGATCTTGGTTCCAGAAAATTTATACGGTCAGGTAGGAAAAGTTGGTCCATTTGACTAAAAGCGGGCCGATGGTAACCTTGTTACGACTAAGTTTCAACTTTTTCCGTGGAACATGATAGTCTTGGGATGCTTCGCCATTCCTTAACAGAGGCTTCATGCATATTCCCATCGCATCCCATGAGGTAAACATAGCTATAGTTGGAAAATGCAAGGTTCATTATTTCGGTCAAACATGCCTATGAAATCTGCTGTAAAATTATAATCAAACCGATTTTACCACCGGAAGTAAAGTACAAAAAACCGGAAATATAAAGCGATATTCAGATATTTACCTTTAATTTAACGTGGGTTAAAGTTCGATAAAAAAATGAATCAGGAGTAACCAAAATAACTCATCAATAAGTTCATTGTTTTCCATATTTGGACGAAT
>SCLF01024383.1:0-12507 GCA_004367975.1 Mesochordaeus erythrocephalus
TTATAGGGTTGTGCAACAATATAGTATAGACAGATTCTGATATATGTATATATTGATTGCAATTTAGGAATAACTGGATTCATATTAGGGATCCCACTGCGTAATGTTCCTGGAGTACCTCGTATTAATCTAGATGTGCATGGTAACGCGTGCATAAGCATATAGAGTCCAGACCAGCTCATATTATAGGTGAGAGTCTGTAGCACAAATCATATGCATTAACGAGCAGATTTTAGTAAAAGTGAAATCTGTAGCACTCTGCTGCGTCCCTTTGACGTTGTTAGCTTTTCAGGCTAACTATTTTTTCAGTTGGATGCTTTCCGGCCTCAAAAAATGCTTCAAATCTCAATTCTCAAACTCAAAGTGCAGTCGATAAAACACGAAGATATTTTTATTTAAAATAAACGCAAAAAAAGTGAATATTTTGGCTTTTTCTTTTGACGAAAAATCAAACTGGTCAACCAAATCCAAAGTCTGGCCAGCCTCAAATTGATCCAGCCCAACAGCCAATCATCACCAGGTATAGACCCATAGTTGGACCACCAAGTCCACAACCGTGACCCTCGAATGAATCATCCATTCAATTTTCCAAAATAACCTTACTAACAATGGAGTTGAACGCCCAGTGGTTAGTAAAATTCCACCACACGTAAACAACGCCACCAAGCGACTCGACCGCATGAACTGATCACTCATTAATCGTGATAATATTATTCCATTACTAATACATTAACAATAAGAAGCGCTATGACTGGCCTAAAATCCAAGGTCCAATAAGCGTTGGCGTTTTTTATAAAGTGAACTCAAAACAATAATAAAATAGTGTAGGTTAATAAATTCATTTATAAGTGAACCAAGTAGTGCAAAAGCGTGGGTTTAATACCATACGCTTTATAATATATAATTCAGAAAGTAGTAAAAATGATTTATGTGGCGGAAGTCAACACGAGTCCACATAGGTGCGCAAGATGTTCACTGGCTTACTTTAAAAATTAATTTGTAGATATTGATAATGCTTGTGTTTTCCAGAAATCTTGAATGAAGAATTAATTATACAAGATGTGTTAAATAACATCACAGTATTGAGTTATGACGATCCAGAGAGTTCATCAGGGTGAATACATGATTACTACGGTTAAAACAACAAAAACATTTATGGATGTTCCGTAGAGAATTTAGAAACCGTAAATAAATAAAACTACGGAAAGGCTTTAAATAAAGTTATGCGCGCTGCAACGCCTACAGGACACTTCATTAAAAAACAGGGCAAGCGGTTGGACCAGGAAGTATTCGCAGATGTGGAGGAGATTCAAAATAAATGCGAAGTGATGAAAGTAGGATATTCAAATGATACACACGGTAATCCTAGAACTAATTCGACAAGGAACCCAATACGAGAACGAAACATGAAACCAGGGATACGATGGAAATGATCAAATTACACAAGATTATTTGCAAGCATAGGTGGGGTGTTCCAAGAGATGGTATAGAATCAACGAACTGAAATTAACCAGATGGAGGTACAAAGTAAACGATTAATGGAAAACAAAGTAAAAACAAATAACAAGCAAGGAGAAAATGGGAAAGTTTGGAAGCAAGAATTCAACTACAAGAAGACGAGGGAAACGGAAAGTAGAACAAATGCAACCACGTTGAAAGATGTGTGTAACATCAGAAAATACAACCGGACACAGGTAGGCTAACAATTAAGGTGGCGGACGTCGCCTGACCACAGTGAGAAAGAAGACGTGTTCCAAAATAGTGCGTTGATGTATAAATGGCACACAAATAAGACACTTGGTTTACAAAGGGAACTCAAGGTGGAAAGGCCTATCAGCGGATCAACAACCGCTAGAGAAGTCAAAGACAGAAAGACAAGTGGAAGAACAGCAGAGGAAATAAAACCGTAAAAATAGTAGACCATTGAAGAATACGATCTCGAAGAACTAAAATTATGAGAAGAAACTAAACACACCAAGTGGTTTTGGTGCATCGAAAATACTTACGAAAAGAGATACAGGTCGAGAGAAGTGGACAGAAGAGCAAGATCTACAAAAAAAGTAAGAAACAACCGAAAATATATCGCAAAATAACATCACTGTTAGTTTATAGACTTTATTAGAACTTAATTGAAAACCACAATCGTGCGGCTAGCAATTAAGAAGCAAAGTGCAAATGAAGCGGAAAATAGCTGCCCAGAAACTATTGCCACTGGCTGAGAAGTTTGAAACTTGACTGAAATGTATTGGCTTATTTAGCGTACAGAGTGAGTATGTTCGACAGAGGTGCTAAACAGCACGTGATTTGTTTGAAATATAAGCAAGGAACCCGCTGTGCAAGGAGAATCAGTTTTCACTATGAACGGGAGGGATATTATGACTGAAAGGCCCACAAGCGAAAAATGACCGAACCTAAAAGAAGAAACGAAGAAAATTCGAACATAATGGAGAAACAGGGGCTAGATATTTACTAGATGTTACACTTTTCGAGTATTATATTTCTAGACTTTTAATTAGTATATTTAATCTATGTATATTGATATTTCTACTCCTTTGGCTCCTCAACTCCACATTATAATTGCTTGGACTCCTGCGTAACGTAATTATACACGTTTTTATTTTGAATAAATTATATTTCAAAAATGTAATTACTTAGAAAATGCTAAAATTTATTCAATACAGTGTTGAGTTTTATTTGAAAATACTGAATGAATTTTAGGTGCATATAATTAGTATATATACCCCCACAAATTGCCTATAGACCACACTTCAGTAATTGGGTCGCATGGACCTCTAGCGCCAATGTTTGATATTTACCTTACACCGACCTACTTTATTATCTTATATATTCTCTAAGTGTGGGGTTAATTGAATGACCCCAGCGGTACAATGGATCTGTCCCATTTCAGATAATAGTCCTAACAAGATCTTGGCTTTCGTGTGGGTCATTTTCCTACCTCAATTTCATTCCATAACGATGGCATGTTGTCGGATTATTTGTGTCATCTTTATCGGTCTTATTTTTATGTTGAATACTTAATCATCACTTCGTGTCTTGCATTCTGTCTAGCATTGCTACGCTGCTCAAGCTACCTGGTTTCGTGATTTCTATCATATCTATTTTTATCAATTGTATTTGTTCATCATTGTGCTCATTTGTTCATTTGCTCCTTTGCTAATTTGTTCATCCTTGCCTTGCTATTCCATTCTTAGTTGAAAAAATACTAGGTGATCTACTAGATTCTGTTGATGTGCTTTACGTTCTGCCGTCAAGCTTAACTTATATTCCAGTGATATTCCTTATTTAGAGATTGTTAGAGATATTCCCTCCATCTAACTTCGTTCTATAGAATAACCTCTTTTCTTTGAAGCATTATTCGGTAAACTCTGGTCTCAATTGCTTCGATGTATCTGTCTTATGATGCACTTCTAGATCTTCTACCATTTTCCTGTTATTTTGTTGTCGCTCACGTCAGAAGTTTTTGAAGCTATTTTAACTCCTTTTTGGATGTGTTTTGTTTTTCCCAACTATATTAACATTGTCTCTAAAGACAACTCACTTAAGTGTCAACCTAATTTTACAATTGTTTATTGAACGTTTCGCAAGCATATCACCAAAGCTCTCGTTTATAATTAAGCCCTATTTTCCGCTGATCTATCCCATTTACTAATTCTATTATTATCGCATATTGGACTATAACTTGGCCGCTTTCAAGAGCCACATCATAGTTTTGATCGCCAGTATGTGACCTTGTTCGTTGATGATATCTTCCATTGTATTAAGTGAGATCGGTATTTTCTACCCTGATGTCTGCATTCACAATAGTTTACCGAATTAAGTTCCAACCTTAATATTTCCAGTTAGATTAATAGTGTATGATATGAAGTGTTTCGCAATGGTGGGATTTAGGAAAAGGGGAAAATATTTGGTTTTCTAGAACTATTTCGTACTTGTTTTCATGTATGATTTGTTTAAGTATTATCTGCAATAATTGATGTTGATATGAGATCTTGTGAACACATCTTGGTCCGCTATTGAGCTGATTGCCTTCCCAGTTTCATCCTACCAGGCCCACGTTTCAGCAGATTGACAAATTTGTGATGATTCATTAGCCTATGTTTCGGTGTAACAACTGTTATTGGAAAACTCTGGATTTTATCTTGTTAAACCAGGTTAATCCCTATTTCTAACTCCTTTAGGTCGTTCGGGCGTACATAGACCCGGTGTGTCTCCAGCGTTATGCAGATGACCATTTTACTTTATCAGGATTTAGTGCATTTTTTATTTCGACAAAAACAGCTCTTCACAAATGAACCTGCTTTTAATTTTTCCCCGAAGCACTTCTCCAATACATCCTCAGTCTAGCTGTCTGGATTACTTATTTTGTAAATCGGATATAGCTCTCGAAGGTATTTCTCGCTTCGCTGCTACCATGATTTGTTTCAGCGGAATAAGCGTGCGGGAATTCATTTTCTATATTCTGTCTAATCCAATATCCAGCTCCAATCGCGCTTATGGCGGCTTCGTAGAAGTTTCCATGACTGTTGCTAACATTTCCCAATTTGAAATTGGGATTTCATGTATTTTAAATTTATTGCGATTCTTCGATAAGAAATTACTCGCTGTATAGTACACTAATTGCAGATATTTCTTGTCCACATTTCTTCCCATATTCTACCATCGTATTTACCTCATGTTCTATTGCTGTTGGTTTCTTAACTGCCTTTTAATTTCTATCATTTTTTTATACCTGGCAAATTCTAAGCGTACTTAATGTTATTTCTGTTTAATAACGGTATATCCTATAAAGCTACATCTGATGACAACTATGCGGCACCTTGAAAACGATTCATGTATGAGTGATATACAATTTTACTGATTAATCAATAAGAATAATGGTACAATACGATCCTAATGTAGACGACCGTTAGGATGTATAATGAAATCAATGGAGCTTTACACAATTTATTTAGTTTTGTCTTCAATGCAAACATTTTTAGACCATTCGGTCACACAGGTGGCTAAACATTTCACATAGGTTTTGCTTTGAGTACATAACGTTTGATGAAGAATTTACACTTGTGTAGAAACGATTTGGTAAGACAAAATCTAAGACAGTCAACCCTGCTAGGATGATTATCCTTGGTGATTTTATGGTTCTCCCTTATAGTTATTATTTGAAGCGGTTTTCCACCATGTTTCTCGGGCCTTCTTCTAGACATGCTTCGGTGTTTATTCTGTAATAAAACAAATTATATAAAGGGCCAGCTTTACTGCAATTTGTTATTACCAATAACAAAAACATCTAAAAAGTGAATTTAAACTGTTTTAAAATCATGCCATATCTGCACCTACCATATCTTTCACACGGCTGCCAAAAGCTGTACCCACACCCGCTGTAACGTGCAATCAACTTGTTAACGAGACTTAGCAGCTGATACAGTTTTTTCTTGCGGTTCCGAATCTTTTTTTAGAACGTCGTAAATTATACGCTTTCGTACAGTTATGAAATTTAAATTATCACAACTTCAGAAGAATCAATTGTACGCACTTTTGGTAATGAAAAATTGTCGCGAAACCAAACCCTATAACATGAAATTTTTAAGGATATTTGATAGATTTTCTCACAGACCCGTTATGTAGTTAATTCAAAAAATGTGATTTCGTGAAGTATATCGGATTAGCACGGAAGTGGGCTTATTCGATGCGAAAGACCCACCCCGAATTATTAACACGTGACCCAGTTATAGGCCAAAAAAGGTACACATTTTCAAAAAGTGGCAAAATCAAGAATTTTTCTCACTTTTCAATTTTATTATGATTAAGAAAACAAGCCAAGATCGCAGAGTATGTTCACGAAAAATTGGACTCGAAACAACTGGGTTAAAACTATATTTCAGGACGGTAAACATAAACAATATTCGACTCACGTTTTGTCTTTAGAGGGGGTTAACTTTTCGAAGGCGTGTAATTTTGGACAGCTTTTAACAGACGTGTGAGGGATATTCTTGCGGATTATTTCATGCGAGCTTTAAATAATAAAACGAATTGCGACTTAATAAAAAATAAACATAACTGATAGTCACCTGGAAGAAGCAAATTGGTTTCGATATCATCTTCTTTATCGTTATCAGAAGTCTTGATCGTACGAATAAAGTCCCCCTTTGCAATAACAGAAATGTCAGCTTTCAAGTATCCCTTGATGCCAGATGATGTTCCATCATTCAACACTGCCCACTTGTGGTAAAATTGATGATCTGGAGCTGCGTACACTGTCCCGACATCGATTTTGAATTGACCGACTAGGGTCCCGCTACGAATCAAGTTTTTTGAGTGGAGAACTGTAAAGTTTATCATTTTATCAAAAAACATTTCACGCGGGAAATTGTAGTCGAAAACAAACACTTCGTTATAATATGGACAGTTGGTAGAGGTTTTCTGTGTAGTGTATCGGGTTTCATCTCCAACTTTTACCTCAACGACAGGATCCATATTTGTCCCTTCAGTCAGGAATAGATTATTTGTTTAAAATCAAAAAAAGAATTAGTGCCAGGTGGTGGGACCAGATCGGAATTGTCAAAAAGCGCGACATTTTTTTCGAAAAGTGGGACACAAGTCTAAAATCTGATCGGGATAAGCCTGAAAAAAGTTAGATCACGGGGTGGGGGCAAAAAAAGGATTATTTCTAGTTGGTATCCCCAAATTCTGAGTAGATTATCCATATTTATTTAGCCAAAATTTTTTTAAAGTTCCAAAGATTTTAGTCTACGATCAAACGTTAAAAACCGGGGGTAATATTGGGTATCGTAGGTTTATTCCTTACGCGCCGATTTGTCAGGAACCTTGAAACTCTGGCCCCTAGTATCTTCAACCCTTGTACCTCTTGCCTAATTCTATTGCAAAAAAGAATGCAGTGGATGATGAATTAAAATCTAAGACTTCATAAAATCAGGAGTATATTTTAAGCGCTATATAAAAACTTGTTTATACAAATATTCTGAAAAATCTGGCTAATGCTAAGAAATGATATTGAGAACGAATTGCGAGGAGATACTGCTATAACTTTTTCCAAAATATGGCATGATATATCCCCGAAGTAGTTTAATGTGTCATTATTTGCAACCATTTCTAGACAGAAAGTAACGTCATTATAATTATAACTGACACGGACTAAGTTGGTACCGTACCCATAAATACTTACCCACATTAGACCTACAGATACATATTTAGGGCCTTTGATCTGGATTCGACGTAATATTACTAATTATTGTAATTTCGTATATTTGTATGTCGTTTAAAAGAAAGTGCAAGAAAGCCTTTCGTCTTATCCGTTTACCAATTACAACTGCTTACAAATCACTAGTAATGACTGCGAGCTGCTGAAATTGAAGACCATACATTTCCGATTACTCTTCATCCTTATGAAAATAAAACTTCACCCTCGATCGATGCAGTTTGTTTGGTTTGTCAGAAATGAAGTTGAATAGCTGCTCGACTTACTGCGTCCGTGTTTCTATAAGCATATATATTGCTTATCTAACTTATTTATAATAGTTCTGCATCCATCATCTAGATTCTCCTTGGAGCCTATCTATACTCTTCTAGGATTCGACCTTTGACCTAATGCTACAAATTATCAAGCCTCACGATAAGATCCTCAACCGGGTTTCTGCTATGCTTATCTACCACCGTAAATATTAATGTTGAGTATGATATTTCTTTCAATTTAAAGTTGTTCTATTTGTTCTCATTTTGACATCCGTGAACTTCTATAAATGAGTGACGTGTGTTATCATGTCTTGTCGTGTATATTTGTTTATCATTTTCTTTTTCTCTGAATTCATAACCGGTACGCCAATGTACCTCAGTGCTTGCATGACCACTTTCGTTCAATTGTATGCCCGCTGTACTCATGTTCTGTCATGACATCCCCAACATCGGTGAAATTTAGTTCCGTCGGTGCTCCATTTAACCAGTAAACCGACGCGAAAGATCAGAGACATTCTTTCCGATAACAAGTCCATATGGACTCTAGAAATAGATTGGTCGTCAGATTGAATTAAAGGGAGGCGGATATAAAATAGGAACCCAAAGCAAGTCCCTTTGAGAAACAATTTAAGTAGTAATCCCTTTCACTCTGACATAGATTTCCCTACTTCTCCCTCTAAGTCACTTACAAGGCATCCATGAACGTAATATCCTTTATTAATAATAGTAATGTTCCTTTGAAGAATTTTAAGGAATTCGGTAATGAAAGGCAACAAATAAAAGCTCTTCGTGAAGCCTATAACATAATCCTTTTCCCACTCGAGGTCACCGGAGTTTTGCCAAGATGTTCCCTCGAAATTTCTATGAGAAATTTATCAAGATAGGGATTATTTACTCCCGTTTCGCTTAGGTCCATTATGTCGATTACTCTCCGTACTGCTTGCTCAAAATAATCAAGAAAGAGAACCCCTTCATTTATTTCCTAATGGAATCCCATCGTTATGAATTTGAGGAGGAATTCCTCCGCTTGGTTTTCCACAGCATTTTCTATTTCTCACTGTGTGCAAGGGAATTTTAATACTATACCGTTGCGTATTCTCAAGGAACTTGTCAGTTACCAAATAGGCTACGGGGAATCAATTCTTTGATATTCTAAGACGAAATCACTTGATTGCTAGCAGGGAAACCTAGGGCAGCTCATCGCAACAAATTAACTCAATTATCGGTTTTGAGGTAATAAATCTTCATAAATTCTGAACGGAATTTTTTAATGAATGGCCAAAAAGGGAATCCCGATCCGTTCTTTCTCGTCTTCAACCACAATATTCCGTTCTCGTATTACACTACAATTTCTCGCTTTTTCCTTTCAGCTCTTGTTCAAAATCGATCTCTCCTTTTTTTAATGTTCGGCACATTCGCGGCGTCCCTGCAATTTTCACGAGTACCACAATTAATCAACCCAAACTACATTATAATCCCGTTACATTCGTAGTTATTACTATTTCGGTTTTTGTACCTATATACGTGCCAAATAGGTCTTTATTGTGAAGTAACGTCCATGTTTCCCTCGAGCCGAGATGATTATTGAATATGCATTCATTAGTTCTTCTGTTCAATGCACCATCCTACTCTATTTGTCCAATTTCATTCTCGGGTATTCGCTTGTAGCCATCCTAATGTAGATATTGTCGATATTATTGTATTTCCTGGAGTATCCATGCCTCTAATATCTAAACGGGTAGTTGTTCTTTTCTTCCACATATTATGCGATCATACTATTATATGTCAAGTTATCAGGTAGTACAACAAAATAGGTGTTGGTGCACTTGTTGATAGAATTATAAATTTCTATACCAATACCATTAACAAGTGGACGAACAGACACTTGTTAGAGCTTATTTTCTATTTTGTTCAATTACGATGCGCTATTCTCATTTGTTTTTGAATCACAGCCACGTTCCATTCTCCTACTCGATCTTTCTGATCCTTCACCCCCTGCGTCATTTGTTGCTTTTTGAATGCTTTTCTGACGGATTTTCCAGCACAGGAGGACAGTTCGAGTACGAAGATCCTGATACTAGATGTCAGCGTAGAAGTCTCCATATTTCTATAAATGCTCATAACATGTTACATTAGCTGAGTAATTCCCTCTAAACTTATCACAAATATAAAGCACAGTGTTCTTCAGTGGTATTCTCAGACGTTTATTAATTTCATTGAGCGCTCTTTATGCAACGATTTCTCAGCTGATTTAAATTCCTTACTAGTATATAGAAGACAATAATTATCCACATTTCCGGGATTATTTTAGCCAACTGTGTTTGCATGTCTTTCAACGTTTCATTGTTGTTAACTACTATTATGTTTGTATATAGTTTTTTTGTTAAGTTTTCTAGTTATAGAAACCTCTACAGTTTGTATACCTGATACCTGTTAATTCAGGCTTTACCTGTTAATCTGGACTTGGTTCATATCCAAAGTGTTGTCATCTTTGTCTTAGCCACTACAATATTATAACGTGTCCCCACGTTTTGTTATTACTTTTTGTAGCTTCTTTGAAAGCCGTTTTACGATAAAAAAAACACCTTCTTTGACGTTCAAACGTATTAGGTTTGGATGATGTTTTTCTATAATTTGCATAATCACCTAAATACATTAATTGATAGTTGTACACTATTTACCGATACTCTTGTCATGCAACACTGGCATATGTGTTCATTGAGAATATCATATAAGTTATCTATCAAAGGCTTAACCGGCGGTCATGGTACAATTCAACTAATACGCGGCTCCTGTATATATCTTGTATTATAATACAAGCCTTAACCTATGTCAGACATTCGGGGTTATTCCGTATCCTCCTAGCTCCTACTGATACTTTTGGACTAAGCATTTATTAATGTTTTTGAGGATTGTGTAACATCTCCACTATGTTGTTGGGATTTAAGTATATTTTAAGTCTTGATCATGTATGCTTCCTTATCAAATTTGTGTTCTTTGTTTTGTTTATAATTGACATTATGGTAATCAGTTACCTTGTTATTCTTTCATTTCACGACTTCTTTAAATAATATAGTACTTCTGTCTAATATACTATAGGAATTCACCTTACTAGAACACATACAATTGGCTTAAAAAAAGTCAAAGTGATTTATTGCGTTGGGTAGTAGAAATATTGAATAGGGAATATAAGAATTGGCCGGTTGAGGAGGCAATCAAAATATTTCCACATCAGTAGTGTGTAAACATTTGATTTATTTAAATAGGACTAGAACCAGGAGTGGGGTATGGTATATACAGTCGGGGTTCGAAATTTGTCACAACTCCGGGCATCAAAATTTGAAAAAAGTGACAAATTATGATCCAATTTCATTTTCACCAGATCTTTTGAGAAACTCTGATTATGGGTGAAATAAGCTTATAAAGCGGAGTTTCTGGACAACTGTTAATATTTGACCGGAAGTGAACGCAAAAATAGGGAAAATACGGAAAAACTGGAGTAATGCTTCCCTGCCGATGTTTATCCAACTTAAAAATTTACGAATATATAATGGTATAACTGTGAATATTTATACTTAAACTTTTTGAATCGAAAAGAAAAATATTTGGACTTGAAATCAATTAGTGACTAGCAACTTCATACATTAAAAATTGTTCTTGTTTCACGTATGGGTCTTACGGCTTATCCATCTTGCTATATATAATATTAACAAAATGCGTAGGAAGAATACATCCAGATTTGATAGAGGGAAATGAGGCGACGATATCAGACAAAAATAAACATTCTGATAAAAAGGATAAATAGTTATAGGGAAACTCGGCACCAAATCAATCCCAAATTTGCGAGGGCGTACTACGCCCACGGTTGGTACAGGGTAGAGGGAGATGAGTGGAAAAATAGTCGATAGTTATACGGAATAATAATGGAGTGCGTAAGCGGATATTGCAAATAAGCCCGTAAGTAGATATAATCCCGTAGCAAGTATACCCCATAAGGTCAAGAATGGCCTAATTTGACCGCAAACAGCTTGAACGTTAGTAAATACATAGGAAACTGTCTATTCAAACTAGCCCTTATACCCATAATCAACAACATAGATATTTATCTAGAGCTGAAATAATGAGCTTCTCGAGTATGTGTCAAATGGCACACATTGCAGTATAGAGCTAGGTCTATCCGTGCAGCTTGCGGGTTATGTCACGTTTGAAGTATTATGTTACCCTTACTAGAAGATCTAAGCAATTTATAAATGTTGACAAATTCAGTTTCCAAAAACATTTATGTATTCCTCTTTTCCTGACAGCTGGCGTGCTTCAATGACCGTAATCTGGACTTGAAATTGTTGGGTTCGTAGTCCGATTTGAGACTGTGAGGCCATTTCTGGTTTTGAACGTTTGTTTGTGCATGGATCACTGATAACGGTATTCGAAATTATGGACTGAGTTTCGCCAACTTGACCAAAATTGAAATTCTGTATCTGAGCTAAAATAGAAAAATATAAGTTTAAGGAGCCTTAGTGAGCCTTATAGAGTTTTTTTCTTGCGGGTCCGAATATGTAAAATATTTGTTTTAAAGCAATGGACCACGAAAATCACATTGTTTAAAATGGAAAAATTGATATTGAGCGCCGTAAACCTTAGTTTTTACGCAGTTGTTTCGAGTCCACTTTTTAGTGAACATGAGATCTCGATATGTTCCCAAAATCATAACAAAACATAAAAGTTAAAAATTTGTGATTCTTGTCACATGTTAAAAATTTGTACTTAGAAGAATTCGAGGTCAATACTTTGAGAAGAATTGAAGCTGGAGTCATGATACGTCGAATAAGACTCATTAAGGCTCGTAAAGCTATCAGTTGTAATTTGAGACCCCGGGGGTCTTTCTATCAGTCAAATGTTAGAGGTTGATGTCACCTTATTACTAAGTCATAACAATCTTAAATTGGCGTATTCTGGAAAAAGGAAATTGGGTATTGCTTTCAAGCGACTATTTTTTCAGTTTATTGGGAATCGATCATA
>SCLF01024494.1:0-12504 GCA_004367975.1 Mesochordaeus erythrocephalus
AATATCAATGGTCAACATCGGATACTGGCATAGTATATGAGGAATATAAATTTGGCACTAAAAGAATTAGGGTGCATCAAAGAGGAGGTAGGGCCAAATGGTTCGGATGGATCATCCTGTTTTCAAAGTGGGTTCTTATTGTTCTCAGATTCATTATTGACTGCGCCGAGGGGTTAAATGCGAGCGGAGACCGCGACGAATCGGTGTACTTAATTGGAAAAATTTTACCAATTCATAATAATACTTTATTCACCAGTTACTTGGCTGACGTCGCAATTAATCTCCCGTTGCATAAAAAGACCTGTCCACATATCAGTCAGGATCTCTTTATACTAATAGAAAATATTATGAACAAAATTGCGCTTAAACTTTCTATTAATATTAATTACAATTCTAATATACTTTTAAAAGATAAAATTAATGCAAATATTAACCGTGCAAATGTATTAGTAAATAACCCAAAAAGCATGAAGGAAATCATCGTTCGGAAACAAATTTGTCGCCGAGCTCGAAAAAACTGGATATTAGAGAAACCGCGGGCCAGTTTTAGTGGGCCAGAAATCACGACCGATCACTTGAAAACAAGGTATGACTTTTCTAACTTTAATGAGATATACGATGATATTTGTGGCCAGAACTTGTCGCCAAGACCATGTCAATTAAACACCCCTAATAATATTTTACCGGACGAATCTGCCAACATAAAAATAAGCTTCAACTTAAATGACACCTTTATAGGTCAATCCAAAATTGACAATCACACCTTTTTTCAGAAATTTGATATGTTATCCGAATTTATCAACTCTGAGGCTATAAAACAAGCATTTAAACCACCCAAACCAATCATTCCGGGGTGCGAATTCATTTACAGTAACTCGTCTTTTTTCCAGTCACCTATGCTCCCAGCGTTAGAAGGAGCCACGATCGAAATAAATAATAAAATATACAGGTTCCCTGCCCGTAGCTCCAATCAGAAAATAGATAGTTCGGAAACCAATATCAAAGTGATTTATGCCAATCTAAATAGGCCTATTCAACGTAAATTACAACGTTTAGTTGATGTGTTTTACGATACTGAGATCTTTGCAATCTCAGAACTCGAGACGTATAGCTATGAGCTGGATAGAAACAACATTATTCCGGTGGGATATAATTTCATTTCGCACGAA
Source organism: Mesochordaeus erythrocephalus (assembly GCA_004367975.1). NCBI lineage: Eukaryota > Metazoa > Chordata > Appendicularia > Copelata > Oikopleuridae > Mesochordaeus > Mesochordaeus erythrocephalus. The sequence goes on from SCLF01024494.1 coordinate 1,170, forward strand.
TATATTCAAGTAGGTGAGAAAAAATTGGTGTTAGCCATGATAGTATATAAAGCTCACTTATCTAAATACATCAAGAAAATTGAAATCCCGTCACCATTTGTTATGATTTATTATGTGAATAAAAAAACTAAATTCAATATTTGCATTTTTTATAGACCCATCCAAGGATCAAATAAATGGAGGGGAATTGGCAATGAAAACGCATTCCTTCAAAATTTTGATCTAGTTATAAATTATCAGAAAAAAGTGCCCTCCATTTTGTGCGGGGATCTAAACGGGAACATAAAAAGAGCGCGTAATTGCTACGAGAAGCAGTTCATCCCTGATATTAGAGGGCAACTCAATGATTACGTTAATCACGTCGAGAAGCCCACTTTTCATAACATTTCTAGAGGCAAAAAACCAGCAGCTACTACAATTGATATCTTTTTTACCAAAAATATTACAGCTACACTACAACATTTTTCGGGCACCAATTTTGTGGGGTGTGACGGTCATGATATCCTCGAGCTCACTATGTCAGAAACTCGGTCTAATATTATTGGTTTTTTAAATATTGAAAAAACGCCCGCCTTTGGACGTCAAGCTATTTCATAACATTTGCTCATGCCTACTACCCAGTTTGAAACAGAAGTTGGAGATTACGATTACGAATGATAATTTAAATTTTGATAAACAATTAGCAAACAGAAATCGTAACGCAAATTGCGATGATAGAATTAAACTAGTCGAATCTTCCGATCTCTTGTTCAAGTTCATTGAGGATGTAGCGGGACTGGTACAACCCATAACTGACAAAAAGATTCCTATTTATGTTAACGCTAGGTTTAGTTCTGAAACGACTAAACAATACAGAAATGTGCTGTTTGGGCTTTTCAGATTAAAAAGGAGACAAATGATTTGGACGATATCTTCGGTATTGAGGGTTTTATTGACCAAGTTCAAAAACTGGCGAACCTTAGCTACGAAAAGGACAGAAGGGTAATTCATAGGGTCAACCCGGATTTTGACGCTTTCAATGACATAGACCTTTTTAGATTAAACAATAAACTAAATCCGAAAGACAAACTTATAGCGAACGCTAAGGAAGAATTCCCAGCCCAGAACTTGGCCAATGAATATGTCAGACTCTACAATTATATAATTCTGCACACGTCTAATTTTCAACCATCGTATGATATCGCTAGTTTTATCAAATACATTCCTGAAAATGAAAAATTTAGTTTCGATAGCCACTTAATCCCATTCAATAGTAAAAACCCTAAAGTAAAAACATTTGACAGCTGTTTCAAGTCACTGAAAAAGAATACTAGGGGGCTCAACTCTAACGTGAATGGTAACATTTACAACACGTTGCCGCTGGAGTTCAAAAAAATGATGTTTGAAGCTATTAAGCGCTATTTCAAAATGGGGATATTCGCCGACCGTTTTTTGGTGACAAAATTTGTGCCAATTTTAAAAAAAGGCGACACAAAACTTATAAAAAACAGACGTTTTTTGTCTATAGGCACCAGCGACCAACAACTAATTGGCAAAGTTGTTTCAGCTAGTCTTCAGGGTTATGTTGAACACAAAAATCTACTTAATTATAGGCAGTTTGGTTTCAGAGCCGGTCACGGTTGTGACTTGGCGGTCGCGGCTTTAATAAATCAAATGGCAGTTATAAAAATGAATTCCGGAGCAATTTTAGTAGCGTTGGACCTTTCATCTGCTTTTCTATGTGTGCAACTTTCAGTTTTACACAAAATTTTGGAAAAAATAGTGCAAAAGCCAGATTTAGCATTTTTTGAAAGTCAGCTTAGGACACGGAGTGGAATAGTAATATCAGATGGCATTCGGTCGGATAAATTTGAAATACCCCCCGCAGGTGTTATGCAGGGGGAAGCAACTTCCCCCCTCTTTTTCAATCTGGCAATCAATGCGTTCATTGATAAAATAGCTCCCCCTTTAACAGACTGGAATCCCATAGCTGGCAAACGATGCCAATGTTACGCCGACGATAGCGTAATCTTGCTATGGGACTCCAGCGCCACAAATTTAACAACTAAATTAAATGAAATATTAATAGAGACAGAAACCTATTTTTCTAACTGTGGTTTTTTAATTAATCAATTAAAAACTGAAGCCCTGGTAATTGGAAATAAGAAATTTAAAACAGAAATGGGAAATATGTTTCAGACACCGATCGGTGAATTTGCACCCAAAAATAGTATATGTCTGCTTGGAATTCGTTTCGATGAAAATTTAAGTTTTAAACCGCAAATCGACCACATCATTAGCAAAATGCGGAGTTTAATATTTCCAATTAAAAATCTGATTAATTTGGGCACTAAGAAACAGATTCTTAAAGTCGCCTATGCCGGAAGTTACGGTCTATTCTCTAACGGGCTGGGAATTCAACCACGGTGGAGTCAGGCCAACTATACTAAATTACAAACGATTATTAACACCCAAATACGGACCATTCTTGGTATCAAACTAAATGCTTATAATAACGTTTCTCAAAAAGATTTATTAAGAATGTCCGAATGGCTGCCAGTGCACCTAGTACATATGAAGCTCGGGCTATGCACTATAAACAGAATACTAAGAAACAAAAAACCTCAAGATCTATACGACATTTTGAAACGCCAAATAAAATATAACGACCACACTTTTTACAATGATCGAGAAAATGACAAATCTATTAAGGAAACGTTTTTAAAATCTCTGCATCTCGGAAAAAGAATACCTTGTTTACTTGAAAAAAACCCGTTAAATAGATGGCCTAATAGAGAGCATAGAGTTTTTCCCGGATGTCATTCTGAGTGGTTCAACTGTGTGCCTAACTCCATTAAAGAACATTTAGGATTGGTAAAATTTGACGTTGAACTTTCCCTTTATCTCAGAACGAGATGCTATCACCGTGTAAATATGGCCAGAAAAGACTGTAGTTTTTGTGCCAAGTCTTTTTGCCCAAACGAGACCAATATGAACATTATAGCTGATAACGTAATAAAATTGTTAAGTGAAGAATTCGACGTAAACTCAATCATGAAATATGATGACGAGACAGTTAGAGTCCTAGCCGACATAAAACATTTTTACACCGATGATTTTAGCAACTGGTATAACACTCTGTAGTTGTATTGGGAGTATCAAACGGATCAATCAATATTTCACCAAAGCACTACTTTATTACGGGTCTTTTGACAAACATTACATCTCTTATATTAGTCACTAACACGAAATTTAACAATGAAACTGCACCACTACAATAGGTATAAAATATTTCAGTATAGTCAAAACATATGATCGTATTTTGTAAAAGTACTTTTTGAATAACCACTTACTTTAATGATGACGATGTTGGGAGGAATTTTCAGACGATGCGATGGATAGGATAAGTGTGGATAGATTCTTGTCAGTCGGAAAGTTCGGCGTGGGTGTCGAAATTGTATAATACTGCATATCGTAAATGCACACCCTTAAAATGATTTTAAGGCCAATATGTATCTATTGTCAGAGTATAATCGTAGCCAGTATTGCCTGTAACTTCATTATCCGATATGTATGGGATTACAGCCGTTAATAATGTATATTATAATTTTGCTAGAATAATACAGGAAAATACTCTGTAAGAATATATAGAAAAACTGGAAAAATTATTACCATATAAAGAGTTACCAAAAATGAAAAACACATATCTACACTGAATGTTGCCTCTACACATTACAATTTTATATAATATAACAACCTTGACCAAAATGAAATCTGGATGCTTTACATACTTTCTAATACATGGATCTTCGGATCCTGTATTCCATTTTATATTTATCACTAATATCTTTCAACTATATTTTTATCTTATTATTCGTATAATCCAAGCGGATTTGATAAAAAATCACAGCTTGTCACAAATATGCAATGAATTATATAAGTTCGTAAATAAAACGGTCTAGATTGTCGGGAAGGTGGCTTATAATATCTTATAAGAAATCTTTCATCCGTGCCACCTAGGCAAACAACTGTAACTACTACTTAATGAACAAGTAGGTGAATAGGTATAACCTAGAAAATATAATACATATGTTATTTCGGTTTCAGTTATTAAAAATATTTATGCAACTATTGTTACTATAAGTATGCGGGCAGTATTAATTATTAAATAAGATGCCTAAGGGTACAATAACGTATGGTAAAATGTGAATAACTTGCGCAGCAACGATACTTAATAAGTAAAAGAGTTTAGGAGTAACGTAATCCCACCGTATACTGATTAATTTCCCTTTGCCGGACTTTAGAGGTCGTTGTATAGCCATGATGTTTACATCATGGGCGTACTATGATGACATGCCTGTGTCGTATTGCTGTAAAACGAAGTAATAAAACTCCTAATTAAAAATTTAAATGTGTTATAGATAAAAAACTACTTTCTGCGTCAATAGATAACATTTTCATTTAGTTACCTGTTTTGCATTGTTTTGGTAAGCTGCGGACCATCTGATTCACCCGGTTTAACACTCAGGACCACAACAACTTTAGCATGATGTGGGGGGGCAAATTACGACAGAAATGTAGAGTGTGCTCTGGCTGATTATCTTACGACCTTACAACTTGATCAGTATTAGTAAAAATACATCGATATACCATTAAGGAAGATAATCAGAGCCTTATTTCAACCTTAGCAAACCATTACTATAGTTCGTTCATAACAACCAGCATGACTTCATTCTGAATTTCATTTTTATTAGAATTTTAAACTAAGCTAATTTATAAATGTTATGTTTGGCAATGCAGTGAAAGGCAATAGGTAAATCTATATATTTGAATGAATAAAGAGGTCAGATAAAATATAACAGAAATTCAACTTATTTGAAGTATAAGGGAGTATCATAGCAGAAGTGAGTTCATTATTTCAGTGTTTTTTTTTGCGTTTTATTTTTTAATATGTCAGAATGAATTTTTTACGGAGGTTTTTATGGTATAAACTAAAAACTTATGGGCACAATCTGTTGCTATCTCATACTTAATGCATTTATGACCGGATAAATGATCATTTCTGGCTGGAAGATAAACCTAAAGACTAAATACACAGGTTGGCAGTATAGGCTTTTTTGCTAAAAACAGAAATCTCCACCATTAGCTAGGTAGTTAATTTTCTCATATATACATGCAATTTGGGCGTTATGAAATGTGACTACCCTTGCCAGGAACGAATGATAATAGCAACATTTGTGCATTTTTAGCTAATTAAAATTAACTAATGACCTAGAAAAAACCTATAATATTATTATAAATAAAAATATGAACTGCCTAAATCTCGACGATGCAGCCAGTTCAATTTTTTATGGCATACGATTTAACGACTACAGCGAGACCGAATGAGCCATCAATAAATAGCTGATAATTTGGACTACAGATAATCGAAAATATTAAACATGTTATGTCACTGCAATGCAAACACGACTTCTAAAAATAGAATTCTATAAGGAATTCTTAACGAATATTTAGGACAGTTTGGTCTCGCTGTAAACGTATTTTATAAACATATTTTACAATAATCATATATACAATCTGGAAATTATTTTTACAGATCAATACCATCCGAGGTGTGGATAATAGGGTGCGTTGAAATCGCAAAAATTGGTTGAAAATTTTACCAATAATATATAACCTTTGATTTAGGATGTCGACAATAGAGCCGTTTTATATATATAAGGATATCCCTCCAATTTGGAACTATGAATTCATCTAAGCTGCTGTCGCAATATATATGTACAAGTCGACGCATAGATAATCTCACATGGGCTATTTTAAAACCAGCAACATTCACTGGTAATGAATTTGGTATATTCCAATCGGAAATATACTTTAACAAACGTAGGTAGTTCATGAGTCGCCTAAATTGTAACTGGTTCCTTAAACAGCGACCGGATGTGCAGCAATAATGTCTTGCAGTGGTTGTGCCCATTTGTAGGTCGAAAAGATGACCAAGATGATTTTAAGATTTTCACTTAAGTTGTCACGCTAACACTAACTCATGCACATATCCTGGTAATTTTACATTCAAAATTGCAAGAATAGGCATCTTATTACTTTGGTTTATAAATTTGTTTACTAAGTCAAGTTAGCAGTTAACTTAAATGATATCCGACCTTTGGTAGATTTGTGTGTCAACAGATGAATCCGCCAGCACGAATTCTAACAGCAATATGGATAACCTTTCAGATGCAGTACGTACGTCCATAACTTTAGACTTCAACCACTTATCCAGAATTTCGCGCCATTTAATCTTTTTCAAAAAAGTAGCTAAATTATGTAACATATTCGGTACCCAAAGTACGAACAATTCTAAATTGATTTCATACTCAGATTCAATTTTTCGACTTCTTATCTCTAATAAAGATAACAGGGAACGAATCTGAGCGGATACCCGGAAAATGTCTACTTCAGCTGAGTATAAATTTGAAAATCCGATCTGAAGGCGGAAATGGCCCTCTTGATTATGCCCGACTGTTTTACCGAAAACAGTCAATACATTTGCTGACACGTCACCTTGAATTAATAAATCAGAGAAGTAATCTATAGTTGCAAAAAGTGTATAATCTGGGGATAAGTAGTCTGGTCCTATATCAAAACGACCCAAAGTTGTCTGACACCTCCAACATGCACAATTTAGGACATTATCAGTTGGGCCGCCACATAAAGTTTGCTTGGAAAACGCAAACTGCCACAGCATTTTTATGGGGTGAACAGCCAATGTGTTTATCCAACCCGTCGACAACTTTAGATCGAAATATGCTAAGTTCTGGAGCAAGTGAAAAGCATTGCACTCCCGCATTGTTAGACTGGCATCTATATCACCCAAAATGCCGAAATTCACAACGGACACTGGACCGTCTGCAGTCTCGATTATTTCTTCCGGGAAACTACAATTCTATGATTACAAGAACTCATAATTATAAATGTCAAATTACTAATTCCCGTAAAACCGTTTTTTTCTTTTACCAAGGCTACTGCGTAATTTTTAATGACATAAATTGATCTGGCTGAAATACAAAAAAGACCATATAACTACTAATTAATCACAATAGTATCGACGTACATATATTGACTATATAGACGCGTTCCAACAGACTAAATCACGTTCTAACATTGGTGCTCTACGATTTGTATAAAATGAGTAAAATATCATGTATGTGAATTGAATATTATGATGTATGAAAGCTGATACTAAGCGCGGGTCACTAGCTAAAAAATTACAAGATACGATACTTTTGTAAGCTTATAAACCGAAATAAGGTCGCGATTTTTCATTTCTCAAACGCATTTTTTATGTCATCGGGACCGTAAGTTAAAAATTAAAAATACAAATTGCAACTGTGACTCACTTTTTTGTGGGAAGAAATAAGGCTAGACCAGTCAGGGGCAAATCGGACACCTTGCCAATCAGTCTTACTTCCTGTATGTCGAGATTTTCCAGCTCCGAATTTATTATACGTGATTTTACATTCTTGGTATAAATTGCGGCCAATTCAGCCAACTCGCCGGCCAAATCTGTGGGTCGTTTTTCTATATCATAGGACTTGGTTATCCCCCATCTCTGGTCAAACAACTTATGTTCAAAACCAGTGTAATCGTTATGAATAGCGGCCCAGCTGGAAAGCTCGACCAACCCACTCTGAACCTGAGTTCCTAGATTGACCTCCGTCGCGTAAGTTGCGTGCAGGCGCACCTCCTTGATAACATCCGGTTTACTTGTCAATTCAGTTATGACCCTAGTCATGGTTGAGCATAACTATAAAAACAAAAATTAAAATCGAGTAGGATGTAATAAGGTTGATAAAAATGTAGCAATATTCTAAATAAGTGCACTTACCATACCCCTATATTGGGGAATACCTTCCAATTTGGCAGACAACAGGTAGGACATCCAATGACATAGACGCTGTGTCTGGGTCTGACTTTCATCTAGCACACCCTGGCGATCCTCTTCCATTTTTCTAAAAATTTGGTTTCAATTTTAAACACGCAAATCAGTTGACAACCGAAATTAATAATATTGACATTATATGGATCATAATACACGAACTCGGTGGAACAAATCGTATCAAAAAGTCTAACAAGTTTAACTACAATGACACGCGGGTGCGTCTGTAACAATAAAATGGTCATGCATGAAATTAATTTTTATCACATAATTAATACGTCTGATACAACAAACCCCCCCCCCCTGCGGAAAATATTGTATTGTGTATCTATGTATTGGCATCTATACGGCTGCTAGGTCAGTTTTCAGACAATGACGGGATGAAAGCATAATCTACAAGCTAGACGTAAATGTTTTTCAGAAACGCTAAATGGTTGTCATTAGGCAAATAATCATAAAGGGGTTGATAAAATATAGCGTCTTAATATTCTTCTATACAAATAGATTTCATACTAGCTCAAATGTGACAATGATAGCGGTGAACAATTAGGCGAATTTGCAGGTTTATGAAAGTAAAGTTAAATTCCACTTCCCGCTATATACAATCACCTCCATGTAATATAAATGCTGAATAACAACGGGTCAATTTAGTATCACTTACATTTGGATATCTGTGATGTAGAGCCCGTTCATGCTGACAAGTCCTATAGTTTCTCTTTCGGATAATGGTACGCTTGAAAGAGCAACTTTGAGGGTGCACTGTAACTTTGGGTTCCCCGCTGTTTTTCCAGTTTCCGCTTTACCAAGGCTTTCTTAAAAATGGTCTATTTTATAGGCTCGCAAATATTAAATGAACTCCAAATGAAACAGGAAGTGTGTTTGCATTGTTTTCTCGTACTTTTTCGCGAAAAAGGAATAGATTTACGTCTATATACAATCGTGACTCAGGTGTCTAGTAAATATATGAGTAATGCTCGTCACTTTTTGGTTTGCACAGAAGTGACGCATGTTTTCAATTACAAACAAAAATGAGGCATAGGATGACAAATTAGTTTTTAAAAATACACAATTCATGGATAAACATAATTTCGAGACAACCGTGTTTTTCATCTTTCAGAGAAATAAATAAATGTCTATGTTATTTCTCATTTTTTATCCTGCACATAACAACCTGCTCATACTTAACATCTGAATTTTATCCTAGAAGAATATATTTGATTTCAACCGGTCGTGAAACAGGGGCCACATCTGCACAATTTATATGAATTACTATGCGGAACGAACACTACGGTCCAAGATTATATTATATTTATGACGACTAATATCTCCCTGGTAGCCATCTGTTCATATGCTTTACATGCTAATTCTAACCTGCGATGGGTAACACATAGGTACACAATTGACGTATTACGATTTTAATAATCAGAAATGTTTACAAATATTTACCGAATCAGGAAAGATGTCTTAATGTATCATTCGGAGATATAAGAATGTGATGAATTGTAGCAGTCCTGTAGACACACATTGATGACCGGCAATGAGTTTTGATATGGAGTGACAGAGTCACGATAGACCCGTTTTGTGGCAAATTGACCACGCGCGGGAATAACGTGACTATTGTTCGTCAGGCATACGCCGTTGGATTCGGACAAATCTATTGCTTTACGATTAATCATAGTAGAAGGGTTATCAGCTATGTTTCTGTAGGTGCACTAGATGCCAATGTTCAAAATGGTCGAAAGAGGGTTTGTTCTCTGATCATATTTACACATATATTTAGGTTTTTTCTGTCGAAGTCAATAATAGGCTTAAGTGTACAAAAACTCAGTTACTAAATAACTTGATAATATTGGGTAGTTTAATTTGCGAGGGCTAAAGAAGTTCGATTTACCTAACAAAATAAGTTTTCCAGCCATTGGGTCTAAGTTCCAGGACCCTAGCGTAGGGTATGCAATTGAAGAATCCGAGTAGATTGAGTTGACCTCGTATGAGAACTTAACATAAATATTAGAAAGAATAAATTAAGAGCTTGGATTATAAAAATTACCAATATACAGTTCAAATATGTCCTCATTTCCCTCCACCTCTACACTAAGAAACTTTTTTGGATCAAATGATACAAGACGTTACAATATAAATATGTTTTTCTTGCATAATATATGATACGTGCATAGGTAGTATAGGTATTACAGGACAATTTTGTAAGTAAATTCGCAACTTGGTGTTCAAATAGGATTTATGCCGACTTTATGGACTTTTGATAATAGTCAAGTAATATGGCTGGATTATACTAATATCCTAAACAAAGTGGCTACGCCTTTTCAGCCGACTAATACGCACAATTAGTTAATTTTAAAAATCAAGTAATAGTTCGTAAAGGAAAAATTCAATAGTACCAACTTACGCAATGACAGATTGTATTTGCAGTCTCATAGGTTTGATGTGAAGTACCAGGATGATGAGTCTTTACTCTGTATTGCACTTTACTCTTTAGAAACCGGTATTCATCGCCTAAATAGTGAATTAGAAATGGCATCAAAACTAGCTTGAGTACCTAACGATTCAAGAATCATCCCCTCGATAATATCATTTTCGTTGTAACCAAAATCAAGGTCTTCGGGAGTCAAATTCGACCGACTTTGCTGGAGTGTACAAATTAGGCTAAAGTATAAATACCATTCTAGACACTCCAACAAAGTGACCCCCTCATAAACTTCAAATAACATGCGCACATTGTCGCGGCCATACTCAAAGAGACGTTTTAGCAAGATGCGCATTTTTCGGCAAAAAGCTAAATTTGCAAATAAATTATCTTTGTATAATACATTATGGGGTCATAATTCAACGTAATAAAATACCTTGGGAGTCAGGACGATTACAACCCGGTTTAGTTTGATACAACTCTATAAGCTGAATCAGAACGGCACGGCCTCTACATGTCTGACATTCGCATACCTCTTTGTCCAAACTAGAAATATATTATTAAAATGTAACAACTAAGGCGCGCTAACCGGCTAAATACATGGAAACATGGAACCATTTCAGTGCCTGTTTCATTTATAAATACATGGTATGTTGTCATAGTTTTTAACAATATTTCTATGGCTAAAATATAACAGAGTTAATTTGGTCGAATTACAATAGTATAACTCACAGCGTATGGAAGTCTCCATGACGATCTGTATTAATTCTAGTATCGGGTCACCCAGTTTCATAATAAAACCTAAGCCTTTCGTAAATTTATACGAAAACTCCAATCGGAGTCTGGTACAGCTCAATTTACGACCGACCAATTCGCCACGTTTTAATCTACGAGCTCGTAAAGTGGTGGCACCAGTTTCTGGGATACGTTTGACATAGTTAACAGGCAATTGTGAGTCGTATAATACTGATACATCATTCTCGGGGGGGCCATCTACGACT
>SCLF01024495.1:0-21152 GCA_004367975.1 Mesochordaeus erythrocephalus
TTGGAGTTTTTGGGGGTTAACGGTACGAAGGAGTGTACATTGGGAAATTCTAAAAATAGATTCGGGCCCAAAATGAAAAAACTATCAGACCCACTATGTTCCAAAAACCGCTGTTCTGCTGTCCAGACCCGGGTGGTGGGACGACTTTGACACTAGTGTGGTAGCTCACCGAATTAAATCGTGCTAGATTAAGTAGGCCCCTGAGCATCCAATAAAACTATCCAAAACATACTGCGACCTCGAAAGTCACATTGTCCAAAATGGATAAAATATGCTTTGTAACAGGTGCGACCGAGATTATAATTATTCGAGTGATTGATTAACTTATTTTATAAATTAGTTTAAAACTGTATGTAACTATTTATCAATGCATTTAATAGTGGCCGGTTGCCCAGTGAGTATATTGTCCCGTATATTTCGAGCGTACGTTTTCATATTTTTTTATTCATAGCTTTTTATTAGGCTATAGTATATAATATATTAGCAGCATTTAGTAGCCATAGCATAACATGCATCGCCTACAGTTATGCTAGGGGGATGAGACCCGGATCCTAAAACTTAAAACATAGTTATTGAAAATAAAGTAACAAGCGCGAATATTAGGATAACTCGTTCATACGTAACTAAAGACTCATTTTCAGAACCATCCACGTTAGAATTGGAATTGGTCAATATTATTCGGGAACCAGACAGTGCAAAAACGGAACGTCCTAGAGAGAACTTTAACAATATTAAGATATTAAGATTATATTAACAATTTTATTATAGCTGAACACTTTCATAATACTATAACGCTCTATGAAAAGGGAATTTGTCATCATTAATGGTGAAGGGGATACAACGTTTATCTAATATAGCGAACGCTCCAGAAACAACATCCAGACCAACTCCAGAACCAACATCGAGAATTGGACAATAACGTGTTCATTATGAAAATAGAACGCACGAATCGAACACCGTTGCGAAGCTATCATGCCGAACCAATCAAATGGAAGGACACCCGAATAATTGGATTAAAAATAATCGGCATAATCAGAAATAATGTAGAGACACATCCGATGTAGAAGCATATACGATTCTCGTCTGCAATAAATCTGTCCACGCCCAATATGCTGATATATTCCACCAACAAAAAACTTATAACGGGCACAGTAACCCAATCTACTGCCCCTACAATAAACAATAGACGGATAGCAATAAACGAAGTTCAATTCGGCCACGTATCAAAACCATTTATCGCTGTATCCGTATTTGGTAACGACATCCGTCTCCAAGTGGACTCGGGAGCCAAAGATTAATATCGAGTTAAAAACACTCACAGCTGAATCAATTTGCTGTTTACGTGTGTATGATAGCCACACGCCTATACTAGGATCCACCTAACTACTCCGATATGGCAAATTCACTATATATACGGCCACGTTCTACCACTACGTGTGAAACCATGGGACGTAATGGCTGCTAAGTCTCTCCGCCACCAGTATTAACAATGATGTCTACGTGGGATCATCATTAGATGTTTTATTTCAGAACAAAGGCGCCTTTCGCATACACGTAATGTATACATCAACAACTGAGTAGGTTATTAAAAAGGGCCCTTTTATCTGCGAGCTGCAAGAAGTAACATGTGTGTACGTAGCTACAATAATAATCAATAGTTCCAACGGCACCTGAAACATATCAAATTATAATCGACTAAAGAAAGTTATGAATGACATCGGAATCTTATCAACAACAGCTTAAAGGCTTGATGAAAAAGTACTTTCACTTGTTTCTAACTACAGACGGAGAAGTTGGCTTAACGAATTCAATACGGATAAGAACGTTGCGGAAGAAGCTCAATGTCATCAAACCCCTTTCCACTTGCGGTCAGAAATGAATGAGATTATTTAGAAACATCTGGCTGAGGGAGATTAAGTCATCATTGTCCGCCGCACGTTTTTTGGTAAAGAAACATGATGTATTGTTTGGTGGTATTGTTTGGTGGTTGATTATCGCAAGCTCAACGATGTGACAGAGCTTGACTGTTATCCCTTATCAAGCAATCGCGATTCGCTAGACATGTTATCTCAATTTCTATACTTTAGATCAACCGACCTAATGAGTGGATTTCATCAGACAGAATACAGTGAAGACGCAAAGAACAAACGGGCTGTAACAGAAGAGCAAGCATAATTCACATTCGCCCCTTTACCAATCGGGCCAAAGATCGTACACGCTGTTTTCAACTAGTGAGGGATAAAATTACGAGAATGTTGGCCCAGATCGCCTGTTATCTTACCTTGTCGATTTAAATGACTTCCTAGAAATGGGTTACCAGTAAGGTACATGGCTTGTCAACAAAACTTGAATTCGCGGGATACACGATGGAAAAAGGAACTCTAAAACCGTGCCCTTTAAAAAGCAAATCTAATTACTGACTGTGTAAGTATAAGTTGGGCTTTAAGATTTGCCGTAATAAATAGAAACTTACAAGGCGCCTGACAGAGGTTTCTGAGTTTGAATGCGATGTCGAACTGGTGCGATCAAGTAAAATGGTAATCTCAGTTGTCTTATCTCGACTATATGAAGGACAAGTCAATGTTATAACCAGAAAAAGGAGGAATTTATTTCGTTATATCACCTACATTGGTATATGAGTGCCGCACATACTATTAACGTTTGGAAGCCAACGCATGACTGGAATCGTATGGAGACGGACGTTAAAGTATTTGTGTGAAATAATTTTTGTGAAATCATTTCTGTAAAATAATTAAACCCAATCTGTCCCTATAGATACGCCGAACACACCAAATATAACACTGGCCGTCGACCTCACTGGTCAATTTAGGATGACTAACAGATACAATCGGGATCTATTGGTGGTACTCAAACATTTTTTAAAGACGCATATTGGCAGTTTCGATGCGTTCAAAATCAGATGCAGTGGTGGTTCCAGAAATAAGGAAAATCATACTGTCACGCCCGGAATCGCCGATTCAGATTCTTAGAGATAATAGTCTGGCATTTAATAGTACACACATGACAAAGTTAGTCGCTGATTATAACATCACCCGCAACAAGTCAGCCCCATACCATCCACAGAGCAATGGCGGTGTAGAAGACGGCGAATTGCATAATAAAAACAAAGATGAACATACAAGAGGCATACTGCGACTTACAAGCCTATCCCCTTTTGAGGTAGAACCAGGACATCTATGACCTAGCCCGTTCTTCAAGGATCACGATACCTCTTCAACAAGGGCTCGCGCTCAAAATGATCGCATTCCAGCGGTTAAAGAAAGAATCGAGGCACGCTAGTACTACTGAAGAATGCTAACGAAATAGCAATTAGTTAAAAAAATACGTAACTAGGACCTTATAGAATAACCAAGATATATTCAAATGGGGCGATGTGTCTATGAAATATGACGCACTTGAAACAATGTTGCCCAAAACATTGTGTAGTCAAACCGTCAATATAGGGTATAACAAAACTGTGATACGCTAGAATCAGGCCCCTTCCTAGGGGATTCCAATTGATTATTAAACTTGCGACCATGTGATCGAAGCCATGTTGCCCCAAGCAAAGAAGAATAGATGAGAGAATGATATATGATCCTTAGACTTAAACTAATGGAAATTGCGGACAAATATGATTATACGGAGCCACGGGATCCAGACGGTGCCACCTTCCAAACGCAGTATTGCTGGAGACTTAATATTTTGAGACGTTGATGCACACAAATTTTGGAATAAACAATTAATACTAATAAAAATGATTGAGCAGGGTGAACTTGGGACAAGAGAAACGAGTGAGAACTACTCCGGTGTCTCTTGAGAATTATTGTTGTATTCCAATAATATGGCCTATTCTAACTACTTCCGTTAATTTATATGCTTCATTAACTTATGTGCGATTATTACTAACAAATATGTAATCGGGGAGTCAAGTTGAGCGCCCTGATAATCCTACCAATTCGTTATATGCGCGTAGTCAGACCCGGCAGAACCCGACCAGAATATATATATATAAAACAAAAACGAGAAACAAAAAAGCTACAAAAATACTATCCGTACACAATATTTTCACATGATGTCTTTCGAATCTGAACACATTGTATATACTTCTGACCTTTCAGTTTAATATTTCGCGTCTTCAAATTTAATTTTTTGAGTCCAATCGAAAACGGCCGGGGAAGCAAGAAATTCAAATTTCGACTCTAGTGACCTGGAAGTGAAATGAAATGGGAGTTACTTATTATACTGTTTTCCATCCCTATGTCACGGTGAGACGAAGTCATTTTCCTCCTTTGATTATTTATGGAACAGTTAGTCCCTGAACAACACGGCATTTGTAATATAGCACATGTGTCAAACAACGCCCCCCTCCTATGCTTTGGGGAAATTGGTCGGTTAACGAGACTGTTCTCAGACTATCCGAAATTATACGGCGTCGTACAATTAACCCCGCTAAATACAACGTGAAAATACCTGTTTTAAAAAACCTTAATTTTAACTTATGGCGGTATGGCAGCTCACTGAACTAAATTGTACTAGACTAAGTAGGCCCCCACGGAATCCAATAAACGCATACTACGATTTTCTGTTTTAAACCTATGGACCTCGATACTCGCATTGGAAATAAACAAAATTGACTTTGACCATCCCAAACATTAGTTTTTATGCAGTTGTTTGGAGTCAAATATACTCTGGAATCTTGGCATGTTTCCGAAAGCATACCAAATCAAAAAAAGGGAAACATTCGTGATTTTGTCACTTTTTGGGCATTTCTAGGTCACGTGTTAAGAATTCGGGGTCGGTCCTTTGAGAAGAATTGAAGATGGAGTCATGACGCGTCGAATAAGACCACCTTCGAGCCAATCGGATATACTTCCAGAATTCACATTTTTGAATTCTAGTGGCTATAACTACATAAATAGTAAGGAATTCGGGGTCGATCACTTCAGAAGAAATATAGCTGACGTCCTCCAAAATTTGACTCATTCGACGCGCGCGGACGTCAGCTGCATTTCTTCTCAAGTGTGGTATGTCCTAATGGCTCGGAATTGGGCTTATTCGAAGCTTCATAACTCTAGCTTCAATTCTTCTCAGAGGACTGATCCCGAATTCTTAACACGTAACCTAGTGATAGCCCAAAAAATGGGGCTTATATATTTTATAAAGTAAAATTATTCAAAAACTGACATAATCACGAATAGGTTTAAAACAAATAATCGGAGTTCGTGTTCGATACTTTTCTTGGATGGCCTTTTTGGTTGAAATCACAGATAACATCAAAAAACTGGTCATTTTTGTGCTAAAAAAAACCACAGCGCTCCAGTTGTTTACAATCGTTGATAAGGTTTATTCAAAACGTAGAGCCCAGTTTTTATCAAGAAGTTCCGCGTATAAGCTATACCGTCTGTATCAAGTTTTTTGATACAAAATAACAATCACAAACAATTAGTAGTATTTTTTTAGGAACGCTAATTTCTACATTCTCTCATTCCGACGAACTCTTCAATTTAATCGACGATCCTGAACGGTCTGGTTTACTTGATGACATCCTCGGAAGGAGAGGTCGATTAATGAGAAGGCAAGGAAGGCATGGTTCTGGTGCACGTGAGTCCAAATTTCTTCCAGACGAGCCCCCTATAAAGCTAGCTCGACCTGGGCAATCACCAAGCGACATTCACTACGATATTATTGAGTGGTGGCCTAACAACGATCAGAGTATCCAATTTGTTTCCATAGCATCATTGCATACTGAGCTTTTGGCCCTGGACTCCAAAGGTCGTCTCCATCAATGGTTGTGGATTGAAACATTGAGCTATACTTCGTCGAAACAACCTGGAACCCTTTTCCATCCGAAGACGGAAGCACTCAACTTAATGAATGAAGAAGTTTTACAAATTAGCGGTTCTGTCTGTCGTGCATCATTTATCACGAGAAGTAACAAGATAGGAATTGGAGATAATGTATAAAAGAGAACAGTTTCATTATATGCGGCACATATCTAGTTTTCATATCGGAACTATCGGAACCTTACACAAAATATTTAGGACGCAACCATAGAATTTTAGCACTTATCTTTACCCATATTTTTGAATGTTTTATTGATGCCCCAAATTAGAAGTGGAATTTTTTGGAACAATTGTAAACCGCAAGTGAAAGCTAAGATACTGGAAATTCATTATTCAAAATCGCACCAAATTGTTGCCCGAGACGTCCTCTAGTGCAAAAGTATCTTCAAAAAATTTCAGTATACAGTTGCTTATGTAATGACTTTTACTATTTAACCCTCTCAGCAAGAGGTGGAGAGATGTGGTATTTTCACCACAACAATGGCTACAGTTTTTGATACGTAATCCCTAGGAGTTAGAATTTAAAATTAGTGATACAAAAAACATTTCTGATCCAGGCCAACATCCTCTATTTTCGTAATCTCTCTTATTCCGATCTCTTGCTACCCAGACCCCCCAGGGGGGAATTTTTGATACATATGTAAAAGTTATCCCACGCAGAAATTCTATGCGACTCCCAACTCCAAAACATGCGACGTGGAATTTGGGGAAGTTCCCAAAAGAGGTCGAAAAACCGGTCGATGAGTGAAAATAGGCTCAAAGAAGTCCTACACGTGTGTCGAAACCGCCTCCCCTATGCCCTGGAGCAACTGATCGGTTAACGAGACTTCTTGCGGTTCAGAATCTGTTCTCAGCATGTCCGAAATTATGCGGCGTCGTACAGTTAACCCCCTCTAAAGACAACGTGAAAAAGACCTTTTAAAAGAACGTTAATTTTAACTCAGGGCGGCATGGCAGCTACCGAACTAAATTGTGGTATATTAATTAGGCCCCCGGGCATCCAATAAAAGTATCGAATACATACTGCGAAATTCACATTGTCGAAACGGGCACATTTAGTTCTGTATTTTATTTTTCACGCAGTTGTTTCGAGTCGAATTTTCATTGAACCTACTTTGAGATCGTGACATGTTTTCTAAATCATAACAAAATAGAAAAGTGAAAAACCGTGATCTTGTTACTTTTTGAAAATTTGTAATTTCATTTTTGGGTCACTGTTAAGAATTCGGGGTTGGTCCTTTAAGAAGAATTGAAGCTGCAGTTATGGCGCGTCAGATAAGCCCACTTTCGAGCCAATCGGACATACTTACCGAAATCACATTGTTGACTTAACTACAAATAAGTGAAATATTTTTAAATTTTGAAATTCCCATAACTGAAGCAGAAACAATTGTACGTACTTTTGGTAATGTAAAACTTTTATCGTGAAGTCAAACCCTATAACATGTAAAATTTTAACCCGTGGATACCCCGAGCGAAATATCCTTTGTATACCCTTTAGGGACAAAATATCCTCCGCTCTTCCTTTCCATCTCAATTAAAAACGGAACAATATTCTTCGTTGAAAATGTGAACGATGGAAGCTATGCTATCTGACTATTTAACGGTGTTCAAATTATATTAATATTGCTTACCGATAAGGTATGAAAAAGCGGAATGTAACGTTTATACACGTGAAATTTCATTCAAATAATATGTTCTCGGTCAAATATGTAAATGGCTAAAAGTCCAAAAATATCAGGGTATTGAGGTGAATAACAGATATGTATTATCGGTAATTTTTTTAATTAATTGTTATCTATTTGTTTACAAACGTACCCATAATATAAGGGTTAGAACACGCAATTTCATTAAAATAATATTTTGTCGATCAAATAATATGCCTAGCCTACCTAGCTTTAATAACATATATGTATGGCAATTATAAAATTTAACCCAAAATTGGTCTCAGTCAAGGCGCACGGATGTCCGCTGGATGTCTTCTCAAGTGGACGACCCCGAATTCCTAACCCGTTATGAAATTATAGCCACTAGAAGTAAAAAATGTGATTTCGGGCTTCAATTATCCTCAAAGGACTGACCCCGAATTCGTAACACGTGACCTAGTTATAGCCCACAAATGGAATTTGTAAAATACAAATTTTCAAAAAGTGACCAAATCACGAATTTTTCATCTATCGACTTTTTATGATTTAGAAAACATGCCAAGAGTATGTGCACTAAAAATTTGACTCGAAACAACTGCATAAAACTAATGTTTGGGGGCGGTCAAAGTCAATTTTGTCTATTGGATGCCCTGGGGTCTACTTAATCTAGTACATTTTAGTTTGTTGAGCTACCATACCTACACGCGTATACTTTCGGATAGTCTGGGAACAGATTCATAACCGCAAGGAAAAACTCTATGAGACCCACTAAGTCCCGTTAACCAGTGAGTTGCTCCCTGGCATAGGGGGGGGGTAGTTTTGACAGGCGTGCGTTATAGGACTGCTTTCTCTTGCAGTTAAAATGTGATCAATCTCTTCCTAGCACGATCCCTCTCTCTAATGTAGACACAGCTACACCGTAAATTCAATAAAAAATACTTACCTGCGATATAAAACGTATTTTTTTTCTTTGCCAACGAGGATACCCAAAGAATATTAATAAAATGAATCGGTAAATATTTAATAAAAAATGTTGTTTACAACGTTAGACTCAAAGTCAATATGGTATATTTTGGCTACGTGACTTTCCAGGTCCATAGCTTTAAAACGAATAACCCGAGTACATTCAAAATATAGGCGTTCAATATTTTGTGCGGTCAATTAGTGGATGATTTTTGCATATTTTTCAATGAATTATACGTTACCACCCTTTGCAGGAACTTTATGCGATCAATCCATTGAACCTTTTGCAAAGTTTATCGAACAGAAAGCAGTTTTATACCCAGATCTGGCGGCATTCAATATTGGCCAAAGTGGCCAATTACATACCTGTTCGCAGTGGACGATTTTGCAGGTGAAAAATGAAATATATTGGTGGGGCATTATTCCCTATGAACAACGAATCAAGTGTCTGGAGAAGATGAAGAAAAACCAGTCAGGAAAAGACGAAGAACTTATAGTTGGAAGTACTGTTGTCATGAAAAAACAACCAATATATCGCTGCGGTACGAAGGCCGTAAATTTACTCGAAAATGAACCTAAAATTGGCGAACTAACTCAAGATATTCATAAAATGGAAGATGAAAAAATGGAATTCAAGATAATCGATGAAGTCAAAAATTTAGAAATGTATGATACCATGGAACGAAAAGAAGAAAACAGGAAGCGCACATATCATGAAATGGAAAAAGGGCGGGTAGAAACCGAAAAATGGAATTTGAAACGAGTTATATTTTTTCCTGATGGCAAGGACGAACTTCAGGGAACGGTTATTAGAATTGACGGTCAAATCTGTGCCGTTACATTCGGTCAAAATACAGATAATTCTGTCACAAATCAAAAGATAAGACTCGTAATGAAGGATGATATTTGCCTATCTAGTAAAAATTCTCGCATTATTGATATTGTGCAAAAAACCCCCCGAAAACTGAACATCAGCCCGGGTTCAAAAGTTCTTGCCTCAGATATTGATGAGGAGGGTTGGATTCATTTAATTTTGAACAACCAAAATACCAAAAAAATACAATACGGAAAATACGATGTTGGCAAGCATGAAACGAGCCATGTCGTAAACCTGCCAACCACCATTCAATCTTTCCAAGGTAGAGATCAAACCCCTTTACTAGATCACACGTTCACCGACTGTCCGGTTATTCTACTGGATGCGCTGAAAGTTCATCACCCTTTGTTTTTTAACCAGGGAAAAATCCTCCAAGATCCCGAATGGTTCTGGCTTGGACTGCCGCCTATAAGAGCTCTTTCAAGTTCAATCTACAATGTCCCCTCGTTCGTTGATCCACAGAAAGATAAGGCCTTTGTTGCACTCATCGTTTTGAAAAGGCAAATTCTGACACCGCTCCTGCTTCAAAATGTTCACGAAATAGTAAAGATTCTGCTTCAGATACTAACAGAAAAGTACGCAGAATTTGAACCGTTGGTAGAGGGAATTTATGAGGAGCTTATCGATGGACAAAGAAACATTATTCATGCTTGTATAGATGGCAATAAAAACACAGAGGAGACCGCTGTTGATATTAATCATCCTCTTGCTTCTATGATAGATGCTATTGAGGCAATCCATGACACGAACATGGCTCAGAGTTTGCACAAAATGATCCTAACGAAACTCTCAGATAAGTCTCAGCGAAATACAGTTATTAGGAATAGTGCTCGCAAAGAATTAACTGATATGCGTATGCCTCTTCAAGTGGGAAGTGATCGGTTAACGTGACTTAGTGAGTCGGAAAGAGTTTTTCTCGCGATTCCGGTAATTACACGGCTTTTTTGAAAAATTTTAACTCATGGGGGCATGGCAGCTCACTGAACTAAATTGTACTAGATTAAGTAGACCCCAGGTCATCCAATAAAGGTATCGAAAACATAGTCCGATCCAAAAATCACGAATTTTTACTTTTCTATTTTGTTATGATTTAGAAAACGTGGTAAGATCCGAAAGTATGTTCACTAAAAATTCACTGGAAAAAACTGCGTATAAACCAGAATTAAGGACGGCTAAAAATCAAGTTTGTCCATTTTTGGACAATGTGACTTTCGAGGTGCGTAACTTTAAGACAAATAATCGGACTATGCGTCTTTTCATGTTATGTCTTTAGGGGAGGTTAACATTCTGAGAACAGATTCGGAACCGTAAGGAAAAACTCTATCAGACTCACTAAGTCCCGTTAACCGGTCAGTTCCCGCTTGAAGGAGTAAGAAGGACCGTTTTGACAGACGTGTCCTATAGGATCCTACAGGGGAACTTACATTTTATACTAATTAACAAATGTAATTTCATTAAATAAAGTTTGAAGTTTTTGGATAATCCGAAATTAACAAATGACGTTTTTTATTGAGCTACACTAAGGAAACCAAATGGTAGCCTTATGGATCCAAATGTTTTTAAATGGCCAATGGGTCAATGGAGTCAAACAATGGAAATAAATGACTCAGAAAGTGGAGCAGAATTATTTTCAAATCTTCAGAATAGCCAAAACGAAACTTGCCTTAGGTGTGTTCTAGACCTGATTCCAAGATTTTTACGTGCGATATTTATATAGATATAGGAAAATAGTATACATTTTGTGTATTTTGTACAACCGCCAACTTAGGCCATTCCTTGTATAACCTAAATTCACCTTAGCCAGGTGATTCTTTCTGTACTTAAATTTTTGAAACGTCTATTTAAATTGAATAGATAATACTATGATATAAATTGGACTCTGATTAAGTGAACTACTTTGATTGAAATGTCCTTTGAAGAGTTCTTATTATGGAAACGGGTCTAGAAGACGCCTAGTATTCTATTAAACTCTTCACTTATTGGAGTTCAGTTGAACAATTTGTTAAAATTGAGAGATGCTTTTGGACGAACGCCGTTCATGTACTCGATTCACAAAAGATCATACTCGAATGCAAATCAGCTTTTCAAAAAAGCTCTTGAACTAGCAAACGAAACCAATGAGCCGGAAGTTGAACTACTAAAATATATTTATCCAGCTGGCTCTCCACTAGATTTCAACCCATTATATGTTCTATGCTGTAACGATACGTGTTCGTTTACTTGGACAAAGGATAAGCACATTAATCAGGATATTTACGAGTGTAAAACGTGTGGATTAACAGGTAATCATAATGCTCTGCAAATAGTTCAACTGGCTACTGTAAACCAGATAACTTAATTGGCTACGACAGTGGGTTAAATTATGGACTTATTTCATTAATAATTAGAGATTCTGTCCGCATGAAGTTATTTTTGAAATAATTATGACAACGAAAATGGAAAACATTTTACAATTGACCTTTTAGTTTAAGAATATCGTGGTCTAGTTGAATCAGAATCATGCATTTGGTTATTTTTCAAGATAATAAAAAGAAAGTAGAAGTTATTATGAAAATAGAAAAATTAAAATACTTTGGATCGTTTTTGGGAATAATCCAGCTGAACTACGGAACCTATCTTAGATTCTTAAACGGAAGGAAGTTCATTGTCTATACCGGTGCACAAGATACCTCATGTTCAGGACATCAATAAAAAACTTATAGCATACGGTAATGTTAAGTTTAATCCAGCCCAAATAAAATATGAAATTTTCAGGAAATAGTTATACACAATCAAATTGCACTACTCGATCATTACCGGGTATAACACAGATATTGAAATGTGATTCCGAAGCAATGTGTAACAGCTTAATAACTCTAGATTCTTGATGTACAGAAATACTATCATTCAATTAGAAAATTTTAAAAATTAGAAAGCCAAAAGCCTTCGATTTATCTAAACTCACGATCATGAGCGTCACCAAGGATTCGAACAACATCTGGATAATAACGTGCGAGTATTGTAAATATTATGGTGTATCATCTAAACCCGGGGTATCTACAAATATATTCAAGAATCGTGCGATTTAGACGATGACAATCATCGCCTACAATTATGCTACACAGACGAGGCCCAGGTTACTGTCAATTACTACTCAGAAAAGTTCGAGGCACTACGGCAATTCTGGAAAATTAGCCTTCAGGATTTGGACAGCGAAAACCCGGATACTAGATCTCCCTACGCAGTTATTGAAAAGGAAAACGCGACAACAGACATACCTTGCGGCGGACTTCTTGGATAAATATGAAGATGAACTATGGATTAGAATCGGAGTTGGTAAATATTATTGGGGAACCAAAAACCACAAATTATTGAGCGTCTAGGAGAGAAGTTCAGAAACATCGGCAGAAAGTTGGCAGATAAAGTGGGCACGTAGCCTGTTATGATAGCAACTCGAGAAACATCGTCAGGAATTTGTCAATAAGGTGTGAATTATAAAAATAGAACGTAACACAACGGACGTAACACAACGGAGCAACTATCACGTCGAATCGATCGATTGGTAGGAAACGGAATAACTGGAATCCGATGCTATGTCTGTATTACAACGGGCCACACGCAACATGCTGCATATTTCCACCAACCAAAAAACTAATAAATGGCCGAGTAACCCAACTACTATGCCTACAACTGACTAATAATAATAATAAACGAGGTTCAATTGGGCCACGGGCCAAAACTTCTATTACTACATCCATGCTTGGTAAAATCAACCGACTCCTAGCGAACTCGGTTTATAGTTTATGGCTTGACAAAAGCTGTTATCCAGTAAACAAATTAAGAGCTAAAGCACTGTGTTGTTAAATGTACAGTGATAGCCGCACCCTATACTAGGATCCAGCGAACTTCTCCAATATGGTACGTTCACTATAGATACGGACAAGTGGCTGATGCACACTGGCAGTCTCGTTGCAGAGGGTTGTCCCGCAACTGAAAAGGCATACTGAGAGGCCCAAATATTTCCGATAACATAAAGAACTAATTACAAAGCGAATACTGCTGAGTGCTACAACAAAATATGCTATTCCACCTCGCACGGAGAAGGTTATACCACTGCGAGTCAAGCCATCGGAGCCTAATGGCTGCTGCGTCTCTCGGCCACGAGCACTAAACATTGAGGTGTACGTGTGATAAATATAAGATGTGTTAGCTCAGAACAAAGGTAACTTATATATGCGAGTTACTGTAGCTCCAGAAGCACCTCGTAATCATAGTCAACATCTCGATTCATAAAGTTATGAATGGCATAGTAATTAATAAAAATAAACTGCAACGTTATCAACAATAGTTGTATGTCTTAGTTTGCACTCAAAGGCGAAGAAATTGGCTTAACGAATGTTGTTAAATTTGAAGTCAATACGGAATTTTGTTTAATCCCCATATAATACCATGCCGAGAACTTGAGGGGGCGAGAAAATTCGAGAACATTAGCTGCTTTCCTTCCGCTAGGCAACTGAGAATTATCGGACGTTGCTGCTTGGGAAACGATTCGCTTGGCGAACTGACTGTGCAGGTATAATTTGGGCTCGGGAAGTTAGCTCTAATGAAGAGAAACTTTCAATCTGGCTGTCAGAGATTCCGGATTTTGAATACGATGTTCAGGTAAAATAGTAATCTAAGATGCCCTATATTGACCATTGGAGGAATTCATTGCACTACACACCTGAATGGGCACATGGGTGCCGCAAACACGGTTAAGGACTTGAGTAAAAAGCATGACTGGCCCCGTAAGGACACGGAGGTTAAAGAGTTTGTACGCAGATGAGAATTCTGCCAAAAAATGAAACCGAGTCTTCATCCGCGACGCGTATCATCTGTCACTACAAATACGCCGCCGCACCATATAAAAGCTGGAAGTCGACCACACCGGCCCATTTGGTATAATCGACAGATAAAAGCGCTATCTCTTGGTGGAAATCGGCCTTGTTGCAAAACGAATTGGGCAGTCCGATACGTTCAAAATCGGGTGCAGTGGTGGTTCCAGATTGAAGGAAAATAATACTATCACGGGCGGAATTACCGGTTCATCTTGTCACAGATAACGGTCCGGAATTCAATAATACGCACATGACAGAGCTAGTCGCCGGTTATAATATTGGTAACAATATGTCAACCATCCTTAGAGCAACAGGCCGTAAAAAGATCGAATTGCACAATAAAAACATCAATGAATATAAAGAGGCAGAGCGATTGAGTACATTCAATTAATCGTAGCCCACAAGCCATTACGAGGCTATCCACATTTGAGGCGGAAACAGGAAGTCCAGGACTGAATCCATTCGAACACCATAACGCTTTGTCTTTAACAACGGATCGCATTCGAGCCTTTAAAGAAAGAATCGAAGGCGACAAATCGAAACAAATAAAACATACATTAAATAAAATAGATAAACCCTCCTGAATAGGCACGCTGGTACTACAGAAAAATGGCAACGTAATAACTACTACTGGAACAACACGATACATAGGACCTTACAGAATAACCAAGATATATTAAATTGTCAATAGCTACCCTCTAGAGGATCTAAACAACGGGGCGAATTATCAACGAAATCTGACACACTTGAAACACTATTACCCAAAACATTGGGTAATCAAAACGCCAATATGCAGGAGGACGAAAACAAAACAATTTACAATGTCTTTAATTTCACACACACTTTTAGGTTTATTTGAGTTTAATATAATATAGAGGGATTGAGGCCGAGTGCATTGGAATGAGCAGCAAAATAGAAATGAAAGCTGAGATGAAATGAAAGCTGAAATGAGAGCCGAGTGCATTGGTGAAAGCCGGGTGAATTAATGAAAGCAGAGTGAATTAATGAAATCAGAGTGAACTCATGAAAACCGAGTAAATTAATGAAAGCCTGGTGAATTAATGAACGCCCAGTGAATCCGAAGCGAATCCAGTAACATATAAAACACATCACCACAATTGAAAACGAAATTATCGCCCTATCAAATGGCATTTGAATATCAATCGCTACTGATATGGGACTATCCTATTTAGAAGTCCTTAAAATGTTGTCGGCGGCTACGCAGAAAATACGGAATAGGGAATATCGGACCGTTTAGAATAGCAACGCAAGAGACCCCGGACAAAGATCTAAAGCTAAATATATTACGACAGAAAAGCAAGTGGAATAATTCTCAAACACATAAATGAGAGAAAAAAGACAGAACTATTGGAGGTACATGATACGCCATTACAACTAAAGGTTTCTGAAAAGCATGATGTTAACAAAATGAAATATAAAGAACATTGTGGAAGACATAGGTAGTACCCGAGATAAATACGAGGAACCAAAATGTTCAACGGTAAGGCGTTCAGCGGGAATGCATAATTCGTTTTCCGTTATAACTAGTACACAAATTATGCTAAATTACCGAAAAACGAACATAAAGTAAATGGAAGTACTAAATACCTGTTGTACCTTAGCGGCGGGAAACTAACATAAAACTTCCTCAACTATGGACTATGATAAGCCTAACTGACGAATGAAAAAAAAAACAGAATTGACAAGCTTAGAGCAACAAAAGTCAGAGGCTAAGCCCATATACAGGTAGCAAACTGTCGGTAGTTCACAGATTATAAGGTACAAGCGAATTAGAATGATGGTCTATGTTAGTGGAATCGGGACTCTCCCATATCATTAGTTGCGCAAACTGCGGCCAGAAACAAGGCGGGTCACTCTAATACCTTTCGTTCTCCCATTACATATTAGTATACCCCTGCTATTGTTTTTATAAATGCAATATTATATTTATTGGTATTCGGTTGTTTTTCTCGTGGCAGTTCGCTTTATTCCTTATGGGGTATTTTGTTAGTTCTGTTATTAATATAGATTCCACGGACATGTTAATAGGTTCTAGATTTCCTAGTATAACATATGTGTCATATTTATTATCCGGTTTGGTACTAGGTAAAATATTTTATGTCGTTTTTCGTATGTTCGTAAGTGTAAACATAGTGTTGATTTCCTTTTCCCTGGTGTATCTAAAAAATGACAATTTCATTTGGTATTCATGTTTTGTTCTTATATGGTCTTACTTCGATCTTGAGTATTCGTCGTATACGCTATTATCGACCTTTTCAATGTTAGCTAATATATAACATTTTGATATAATTGGCTTTACCGTAAATCTTGTCCCATCCTCGTATACTGTTTGTACTTCCTCAGTGTGGAATCTGTTATTTTCATTGAAGTTTCTTATGTTAGCTGGTGTCGACGAGGTTGAATTTTTGCAGTAATCATCTGGTCTGTATTCCTTATTAGTTTGTATTTGTTTCTATTTTCTTGTTCAACTTACTAATGATTTTGGAAGATGGAACTCCCTTGCGTCCGTTTATGTAACACATTTGCTCACATAGAATACATAATCCCCAGGAGTTAGAATTTAAAATCAGTAATGCAAAATACATTTGTGATTCTAGGCCAACATTCTCTATTTTGGGAATTTCTCTTATTTTCTTCAAATCCGACTTTGAATGAACCTTATTTTTAGCATTTCCCAATGAAAGAAATCTTGGGATTTGAGAACCGTGGTTCTAACCCTAATAGCTCAATGATTTTATCGTACCCAATTGATTTTTGTATTATGGATTTGAATTACGTAGTTATTTCAATCAAACTAAATGTCGATCGGATGACTAATACAAATATATTCTACCATTGTCACTATATAATGGGACAAAGCGCCCTCGCGCAACCATTATTTTAAAACTATACCTAGGCGAACGAAGGAAGGGATGTAAAAGTATAAAGTGTTTTTTTAAATTATTTACCCTTTTTAGTGTTACAAGCATAGGTCCATTTTGTGGTCGATCTTCCCTAAGCGTTTTCGCTCAAATTTTGCCAGAGGGTTAAATTGTCAATATTTCAAATAATTAGAACATTATTGTACGTTGAATTTTACTTCCAGTGCTAATTCCGTTTCAAACTGACTCAAAAGATGCGCAAAACATATAAGTCCGTTTTGACCAGGATGTTATCGCTACCCGAATCATTACCGAAGTATACAGACCTGTGGCGATTTAAACGCTAGACATATTTGACACATGTGTCAAAACTGCCCCCTCCCCAAACCCTACCCCTTCAAGTCGGAAGGGTGACCATATTTTATTGTAAAAAACTGGACATTTTTCAAAAGTTGGTGAAAAAGCCGGACAAAATCCGGACATTTTTGAAACCTCAAATCTGGGGTGAGGTCCGTTTATAGAGTACGTGATTGCGTCATCACTTTTTAGATACAAGTTACGAACTCTCTATGAAAACGTCTACCAATTTAGCCCATGAACCGATACAATACAACTATAAATGTTTCATTTATAGAACACGTTATCATTCTAACGGAAATGAACACCCATATTTAATATTCAATTGTATTCAGTGTGGCAGAACGATAATTGTGTAGCCTTATAAGCATGCTACTAAATAGCGAATAATGAAATTTAACCTGGAAGCAACAAATGTGTCTATAGACAAACTCCGTAAATGATTAGTTCAGCTTCATATATAGTTATTTTGTTGTCCATTGCCAGTCGTCTAAGGTTATAAGCCTTATGATATAAGGGATAGCTGGAATATAAAGTAATAATAACAAAGCCGTTTTCGGTTATTTTCGGCTTACATATTTCAGTAGACCGTATTTCATTGTCCTTTGTCTACCCGTTCATATTTTGTTCCACATCTGATCTTTCCCAGCAAATAAGCATGAAAATCTTTGCACGATGTGTCTTTTAGATTGTATGGTACTAATATAATCGCTTTTAGTGACTCAACAGAAAGCTTATTCCTCTCCTTGGTCCATTGGCTCTGCATCAGGGAGCAAACCCTCTAAATTTTTCTTGTGACCCCAAGGGAAGTGCAAGGACAAACTGTGCAATCTTCAATAATTCAGAGTAACATTCGGTGATTTTGCCTTCTCAAAATATTTGGGCCTGCAGGTCACTGAATTCCTCATCATTGTTGTACCATGCTGTGAATTTCTTAAGATTGCTGACCTGGGGACAATGGGAACCCCTTTCTCTACAAGGTACTTAATGCAGACCTCCACTCAGATCCATCCACATGAATACTAAGAAACCTTGCATGGAAGTCATCCACTTCTCCAGATACTCCATACATGCACTATACAGGCCTTTCACATTAGCATAGAACTGGTCACAGGCCTTTAACATCAGCATAGAACTGGTCACAGCCCTTCCCAAGTCCATCTCTGCGTTTTTGTGCCATTAGTCCATTAGCTTTAAGGGACGTGAAGTTGTTGCTCTTGCGTTGATGAAGATTGGTGTGGATGCTGCTCAGTATCTTCTTCACCTCGATAACGGAGTTGTTTTCCCTTTCCATTTGTTGAATGTGGGTGTGGAATGCAGCCATGAGTGAGTGCATGTGCCAGAGGTAGATCTCACTGAAGTGATTTCCAAAAAGCTTTAAAGCTGGAAACACCTGGGAACAATGAGAGCCACCTTGTCTTGCTTTGAGAAAGGATCCTTCCGTATTCAATGCGCACCGTATATATGCTGAAGTACTGGTAAAATTTTGAACATGATAGACTCAATGTCAATATCAATCGTGTTTGCCCCACGATGAACATAATTATTCCCACACCGATCAGATTCTTGTTCTGCAGCAGCCTCTTCAAATGTGCAAATACATTCCTTCCCCTTCATCACGTCGGATTCCTTCAAAATTGGTTCGAATTGGCTCGAAAGTGGGCTTATTCGGCGCGTCATGACTCAAGATTCTTCTCAAAGGGCTGACCCCGAATTATTAACGCGTGACCCACTTATAGGCCAAAAAAGTACAACTTTTCAAAAAGTGACAAAATCACGAACCACCACGCATAACCATCATATAAGCAATCAGAGTTTAAAGCGTGAAGGCCGTTATTAATAATTCTTATTTGAAAAAGAGGACATTTTCAATAATTAAGAATAAGTACCCGGACGCTCCGGACACGAACTAAAAAGAGGACGCGTCCGGAGAAAAGAGGACCGATGGTCACCCTAGTTAACGAGACTTAATGAGTCTGATAGACTTTTTTCTTGCGGTTCCGAATGTGTTCTCAGAATGTCCAAAATTACACGGTTTAGTTTAGTTAACCCCCCTAAAGCTAGAACATGAAAAACACCTTTTTTGAAACAACTTTAATTTTAACTCCTAGGGGCATGCCAGCTCACCGACATAAATTGTACTAGAATAAGTAGATCCAGGGCATCCAATAAAGGTATCGAAAGCATAGTCCGATTATTTGTTTTAAAACTATGGACCTCAAAAATCACATTGTTCAAAATGGACAAAATTGCTTTAAAACAAATAATCGTAGTATCTTTTTGATACTTTCATTATATGCCATGCCCATAAGAGTTACAATTAGCGTTTTTTCAAAAAAATGTCTTTTTCATGTTCTATCTTTTGGGGAGATTAACCGTGCGACGGTGTAATTTTGGACATTCTGGGGGAAATTCGGAACCACAAGAAAAAACTCTTACAGACTAACTAAGTCCCGTTAACCGATCACTTCCCACTTGACGGGGTGTGGGGGCCGTTTTGACATTTGTTTGAACTAAAATTACGTTTAGAGATTATGCACAGACATTTGTATATACAACTGGATGCATTTATACCTAAATGATCTCAATATTTCAATCAGTTCAAATGCTGGTCCCAATGTAACGTTACAGTGTTACTAATTAGATCCAAAAACGTGCATAGCGTTCAGTTTTACAACTTTAAGCTCGGTAAATAGATAATCGATTGCATTGTACGTTAATACTTAACTAGTCGGTACCAAACCTACCAAACATTTTGTCGTTTTGAAATTTTGCATG
Source organism: Mesochordaeus erythrocephalus (assembly GCA_004367975.1). Classification (NCBI taxonomy): domain Eukaryota; kingdom Metazoa; phylum Chordata; class Appendicularia; order Copelata; family Oikopleuridae; genus Mesochordaeus; species Mesochordaeus erythrocephalus. The sequence goes on from SCLF01024495.1 coordinate 20,206, forward strand.
ACTAAACATTTATCCATTTCCGATCTAATGGTGTGTCTATACACTGTACGAAATGATTTTTTCCTTTAAATGTCATTTTCTCAGCCGTAAATGGATTTTCTTAATTTAAAAAAAAATAACTTTTAGCAACTTAACGTAGTATAATACGTCGAAAACGGATGTTTTATATGTCTCATCGCTCCTACGTTTTAGCATGTATCTCGAAAATTCCTTAATGTATTAGTTTTCTATCAACATCGCATCAGTAGACAATATAATTGACATTGGTTTATCTGTAATTATCTAAGTAGCTAAGTGAATTCGCTAAGTTGCAAATGTTGTCTGTACTTAGATCATGAATTTGTGGATCACATGAAAACAAAATATACGTTGTTGCTACCCAACTTAATGTATAACTTAAGACACTCTATGCTGTTGTAGTGAGTGTGCTCGTACATGCCATACTGGTCACGACTGTGTCTTAAAGAAAACGTCACCAACTGCCTACTGCGATTGTTTGGAAAAATGTCCGTGCCGATCCCAAGAAGAAGGAAATCAGGAAGAGAGAAGTGCTCTTTTGGAAGCCATTTTAACAAACTCGTCCCTAGTTGAACTTCATACATCAAAAGGCGAACACCTCCTTCAATTTTTAGCCCAAACTGTCGCTAGGCAGGTAAAAGAGCAAGCACAGGGAAAAGAAACCATTGATTCTTCACGTTCACGCTCTAAAATGGAGGAAAGCAGTCTAGGTAGGGTATCGATGCATCTTACTAATTTTAGAGGCTCGTAAAATGTGAATTATAACACTTGGGCAAATGTACATCATTAACTTAGGGTGACCATCCGTCCTCTTTTCAGCGGACATGTACTCTTTTTTGGTCGTGTCCGGGGCGTCCGTGTACTTTTTCTAAATAAGCCGAAATGTCCGCTTTTTCAAACTGGAATGAGCAAAAATGGTTATTGCTAAT
>SCLF01024606.1:0-12501 GCA_004367975.1 Mesochordaeus erythrocephalus
CGTTAAAATCAGTGTTTTTGGGCTAAAACTACTATTGTGGCAAAATCCAAATTGATATTTTGAAAATAAAAATACCATTACATCGAAAATGGCAGTCTTTATTCGTGCAAAATTTCAGAGAAATGCGATGTATGCTTCTCTAGAAAATCTCAAACGAACATGACGTTGTTCACTCGTGGATAGTGTAAAAGAAATCGTATTAGTCATAATGATGGTCTAGTAGATAGGGGTGGAGCGAGCGGGTTGAGAGATTTTAAAATTCGAGCTGAATTTCGATATTCTGTTTAGCTGTATAATAGTAAATATATATTAGCATGTATACCAAAATCATTCATATAGTATAATGTAGTCATTTATAGTTTACTTTTCTCATAATGCTGCCCATAGAAATTAAAAATGACTAAATTATACTTCATGAATGACTTTGGTATACATGCTAATATACATTTACTATTATGCAGCTAAATAGAATTTCGAAATTCCGCCCGCTCCACCCCTGGACCACCTAATTGTATTTTATTTTCAAAATATATCCATGGATTTTACCACAATAGTATTTTTAGTCCAAAAAATTTGGTTTAATGAAATGTCCCCAAGATAGGTACAGACCTATTATATCGCTGACCACTTAGTTGTCAGTCGTCTTACAAGGCTATATATCTATATCATTCTTGGCCAACCTCCACTTTGTGCTCAATAGCGCCACATGACAATATTTACCGAGCGGTTAAAACATGCCATAGCCAAAAGTAAGATTTCTTACAGGCCTTCGCTTTTCTTGGATTTGAGACCCCAAGTATTTTCCGGAAGCTAAGAAGGAATCCAAAAATTTCAGACTAAAAAACGTTAGTAGTTTAACGACCAAAATTTTTTGGGCCTATGTAAGAGTACGTAAGTTTCGTTTTCATCGGAGAGTTAATTTAGTAGACCCAATTGGATACCAGATTTTGGTGGTAAACTACTAACGTTTTTAAAGTCTAGGTTTCAACTGAAATGTTTGTATTTTTAGGTCCGCTTCCGACAAATACTTGGTGGACGTTTTCAAGGAGAGTTCGTAACTGGTATCTGGAAAGTGATGAAGTCTGATGCTCTGTAAACGGAACTCACCCCAGATTTGAGGTTTCAAAAATGTCCGGATTGTCCCGTTTTTTCCCCATGTAATCAAAACTCTCTCCGAGTTTTCGTCTTATTATAATAGGAGAGGTACAGTGAATCAGTGTGGTGAGATTTAAAAAATTATAACCATCCCATTGGTTAGGTTGCCGGCTGGTCATATGATTAGGTTTTAGAGTAACTAATTTGAAATTTTAGCTTTTTTCCATTCAATATTATTTGTTGAAATAGACTAGACATTTCGGAGAGGTCAAAACCGCGAAAGTAAGAGAAAAACTAAACCCTAACCAATGACGACTCAATTCGATAACAATTCGATAAAATGTTATTTTGCTCAGGTCTTTTCCATAGACATTTCTGATTTTTTCATTACGTCGTTAAGAGACTGCTCCGGAATATCACAACACCTGTTATTTGTCACCCTCCTTGAACAATCGATGGCTTAAAATTTGACCAAATTTCGCAGTTTTTTTGAACTGCAATCGTTTCTCCTGGATTATTTTTGTCGAATTCAACCCTCTAATTACAAAAACACTTTTTGTATTTCCGCTTTACATTTGCGAATATGAGGCTGTCTAACGGTTGGACTAAACCAGACATACTTGGGGAGAAGTTTTTGATTGCCAAATTTCTGGTTCCACAGCTCCTCAGGTCAAATCTGTGGCCAATGAAATTGTCTGTAAGTAAAACACGTTTTTTCGTTAAACATACCGATAAGCGCTTCACTTCGAGTGTCCACATTTCTTTCTTCATCCAAGCGGCACCATTGTTATAGTGGATACGGCGAGGGAACCACTCTTGCTCTGACTTCCAGAATCGGGGCTTTAGTTTCGGACCTTCTTTTTTTGACAGTTGATGACACGGCAAGTAATCATCTAGGTTTCCCATGACTCCGACCACCGGGCAGACCGTAAAGCGATATTTCGTATTTGGAGGTTTTCGATTAACGTTTCTCCCATTGAGTACAAGTCGCCTTTTACTTGAATAAGAGACGAAAAACAGATTCATCAGTGTTGAAAATGGAATCCAAATCAAACTTCCAGCAAATTGAATTGATTCGACATCGTTCTGCCCTAATTTCATCGTCATTCATAAGTCTAATCAAGCGAAAGCAGTAACGTTTTGAAAAGTCGAGCTTCTGAATAACTCGTGACACTTTCAACTCCTTCAAAATCTTCATCCTTTTCATCGCACACGTTCGTTACAGCTTTTTCGAATTCGAGAACCACTTCATCCCTTTTTCTTCCAGAGTGCACTCTAGTCTGCGTTTCTCTTGAAATTTGTATAATGGAGTTTGCCCATGTTGCTTGAAGTAAATCAAGTTGATAGCTTAGGAATTGTTACCAGCACGGATTTTTTCACGTAATCCCTTTTTCTATTCAAAACTTAAAAATCTCTCAATTTCACAATATGCAATAGACGCATGTCCAGATCCAGAAGGCGATATTTGAACATAATGCGTTGGCATGTCTGACTGTATCCTTTCACTCTTTAACGCTCACCGCAGTATCTCTATCCAATGACCAAGTGTCAGTCAACAAACACACTATTTAGTTCATATATATATTTATTGATATAAAGTGATAAAGAAATGAAAGTAATGCCTTCATGCAACTGTCTGATATCCGAAACTGGCTAATATGTGCATACTGCTAAGCAAAACCGTTATATGAATTGAACTCATATGACTTCTAGACACCGTGACACTTTCCTCCTCAGAACAGTTCCTCGACTTATAAGGTGTCATCAGGGAGTGTTCTAAGGAGCGGTACAAGGTGTGGCCCTGTCGTAGCGGTTGATGTAGAAACGCCCAGTCCTATAAACTATTGTTTCGTTTTACCATACAAAAAACCTGACGTAAAGTTGGGTAATTTGTGCTCATATTTAGCAAATTAATAAAGTTCAAATTATTCCCAAACTTTATCGTTATTACAAACATTAACACTTGTACATTCTGATAAGATTTTATTTTGTTCGAGGTGATACGAGAAGTTATTTGATCGTAAAGGTTCATCTTATTAAGGTTATGGCATAAATAATAATAAATAATGCGATAGAAATCTTAATATATGATATTAATCTGAATCAGAATTTCGCTGCATACAGTGCAATGTGCAATATTTAATCTGTAAAAATATACGGAGGATGTAGTTGTAACAAAAACTCCTTCTAAATAATCGAGCAGATTGGTGAATCAATTATCGAGTAGCAGAGGTATTGTGAGGTTGTGGATGGAATTGCCATAGAAATCGGCATCCATTTGATGGATTCGGTTTTAATTTATAGTGCACATTGTTGGTTAATTAGGTTTTGATCTGAGTTGTTTGATGGTTGTTGATTCATATCTGGTCGTTTGAATCTGCCGTGTAGAAAGCCACCTTAACCCTCACGCTGCAGTCTGGACCAACCCTCACTAATGGGACCAAGTTGGACCAAGTGACCATAACTAGAAGTTATGGTCCAATTAGTGATCAGCTGTGTCGCACGGCACAGACTGTAGCGTGAGGGTTAATCAGCTTGCAACCAGGTGGCTCCACTTATGAAGATTTTTCCTAAGTCACAATTCTTACAATTTCTTCGGATTTTATCGAACATACGTATAGGTCGTTGTAGGTACTGACATGGAGTCATTAATTGAACAACGACCATCATTATAATTCAAATGCATGATACAGCAATGCCTAATTTAAGCATTCTTACTGTCGGTCAATCATCTTATCGCATCTGTGTATCACGGTACTAGGTAGTAGTTATAATCCATAGATTGGATGGGGTCCGTAACCTGTATTCAATCAAACGTATTGATGTCTGGGTTTACAAGCTTGGCTTTTGAAATGTCACGTTTCGTCATTAAGCCCAATTCACTGGCTGTTTTATTCCTGAATTATGCGCTGACTGATAAAGTGTGCTCTGCAAATTGATCAGATTTATCCCATGTGGGGATAATGGCATCATTAGTGATGCCATTGACTTGTGGTAGTCGTAATTTAATTTACTAACCGTAAAACCCGTCGTAAACACAAGTTTATTGAAGATGTCATCGTTCAACAGTCCCAACTGTTGAATTGTTTGCAATTGCACCTTATTAGTTAACGGACCCTGTATAATATATAATATCAGCATGTGCACCATAATTCTGCAGACTGACTTCGTCTCTGCAGCTTTTATTTCTATTTTGTTTGCGATTCACTACCGGATCACTACCTTGTCGATAAGTTTTATGTTTGCATCTGAAATATACTGTTATGTCACTTTCTGGTCGACCATTTGCTTCAATACTAGTACAAGCTTTCGTCCTCAGGGTTACTATTTGTCGTCTTTTGGTGGTGCATTGACCTTTGTGCCTGAAGGTACCAAAAAAATTTATTTATATACGCTTTATTTATTTCACAGGAATTTGTTTGTTCCGTTGATGTTATTCTCGTGTTGTTATTAGTAAATAAATCAATGAGAAGCAGCTTTAAGTATAGGAATGACTTCTTGTTGTGGATTCCTCCATAACGATTTAGGTCTCTTATGGGGTCTGCGGTTTAGCCAGGATAATATATATTATAAGTTATTTCTCGATGACATTACATCAACCATTAACGAACATTTTCTATATGGACCTATGTCCATGAGTTGTCCAGCACTTGTATTTCTGAGTACTTTCCAATTAAAAAGAAGTAATTGAATTTATTAGCGGAGCATCGTTTATCTTAGATAATTAGGGAAGTTGTCCATCAGTTGTGGTCACGGATAAAAAATTAACATACAAATTACGTTCCCCATGGTATATCTGGTACAGTTCACTAGATGAAGAAACATAAGAATAACCATGAAGAAGACTAGTATACTAGCAGATCGTTACATATCAAAGGCACGCACCATGTGATTAATGCGCGCGCGATGATCAAATAATGGTCTATGGTCCTATTAATAGACGATACGTTCTAAATATATTACGATACGTAATAAATATATTATCTTCTAACAACTTAATCATCTTAAATTTTTTATCAGACTGAATATATTTCATGCCGAAGAGGTGGTAAATCAAAAACTGCTCAATGCACAATTTAGAATACGTTCGAGAAGTATTTTAATTGATATGTAAAGTGATCCTGAGCAGAAATATGGCAAGGCAAACATGTACGTCCATCATTGGTTATCACCAGGTGGCGGCACGTTTGTAGAAACAGGAGCTCGCTGGAGCTTTCGTGAAGAAGTGCGAAAACCAGGCTTGGCTATTATTAAGTCAGACTATTGCTTATATTTGATTATTATGTTCATTGAATTACTCTAAATTTACCTTGAAACTCCTTAGTTTGTTTAAAATCAATTTTGTACTGTAACCAAAGTAGATATTTTCAGAATCTGCAGACGAATCTGCAGACGAATATAGATGACTATACTGTACTGTATGAATGAGTTTGATACACATACTAATATATATTTACTAGTATATAACATAATAGAATTGTGAAAATCCGACTGGACTATCGCTAATGGCGAATAAGCAACCTTATGTTCGTTTGCAATTTTCTGGAAAAGCATACACTGCATTGTTTTGAAATTTCGCACGATTAAATACTATACACAGTATTAATTTTAAACAAACTAGGTGCTGTGAAAGTACATTTGAAAGTGATTATACGGGCAATAATCAGTACCGCCACCTCGCGATAACAAATGATGGACGTACCGTTGAGATTTGGGATATATAATTGAGTAAAACGACACGTTTCCACCCAATCAAAAGCTAATAAAGAATGCACAACTAACCGTAAAAGAACTAAAAGATGTCATAATTACCAAACAAGAATTGCTAGTTACGCACGAGTCAGCAATGCCATCCGAGATTGAGTATCATGTGACGACGAAGCCAGTTTTTGGCGAAATTATTGATCAAGGAGGCCAACCCGTGAGGAAATTTACACAATCAGATATAACGCACCAAAATATTCTATATAAAAATAGTCTCAGCTCAATGGTGGATGTATTTGGGCTGAACGTCACCAACCATTTCACCTATCTACAAAATATCAAAATATCGGTCGAGATTATTCCTAAAGTAATACCATTAAGGTAAGGTCAACGAATGAGCGTCTATTCAAACCATAAATTAACACCATTAAAGCTATAGCTAATTTGGTCTTTCGTTGAATATATTTTCATCAACCCTTCATACTAACCTACGACGTCAGACGGCTTAACAAAATGCAATAACGCATGATTTTGTTTTTGTTATTATCTAACAGCACCGTATTGCACAGTACAATGCCTAGATCAGTATGTTGATTAACCAGTGGAGACCGCGAGCGAAATATCCTGTGGAGACCCTTTAGGGATCTTTGTCCCTACGTTCTTCTTTTCCATTTCAATTCAAAACGGAGCAATATTTTCCGTTGAAAATTTGAACGAGGTGTTTAATATTGCTTACCGATAAAGTATGAAAAATCGGAATATAATGGGTTATCACGAGAAATTTCATTCAAATAATATTTTCTCGGTTAAATATATGGCTAGAAGTCCCAAGTTTTCAGGGTACCTAGTTTAATAACAGTTATGTATTATTCGCCATTTTTTGTATTTATTTGTTATCTACATGTTTACAAATACGCCCATAATATAAAGGTTTTAACGCGAAATTTCATTCAAATAATATTTCTCGATGAAATAATATGCCTAAAAATCCAAAAAATAAATAATAGATATGTATTATTATATCGATTTTATTCCTCGTAAGTCTCTTGTGGTCTCTATATTTTCCTAGTTTAACACGTCAATCAATAATTATCGATTTTTAGATCTCAGATTTCGCCAATACTCCGATTTTGAGCGATATGGCTAAGCTTCTCACAATTATATTTGTATAAGCCCCCCAGCTGAATGGAAAATGTTATAGAGAGACGAAATAATTTCAGAAGATGCTGAAGAAATTGAGGTTGATTTGGAAAATGCAAGTGAGCCAATTACAGAGATAGGGTCATTTTTCCTTATGTATGGCAACATACTTTCTCATTACCCATGCAACTTGTCTGTTTTATCTGGTCTGAGCATTCCTTCGGTACTTTCAATGTTTGAACATTGCATTCAACCTGGAGCCTGTTATATATTGCATAATTCTTCTTAACGCTTCTTTATAGTTTACCTTGTTCTCTGGGTCCTGATCCATAATAGGCATAAATCGTTTTCAAGTCTTTAATCAAAGGCGCGTTTCGTGCAGTTGCTCTGTCGCCAATTATCTTGTTGATGATACTCTTGTATTGTTTTGGTGATGTCCGTAACATGTTTATTCCTTGTTCCTTTATCCACTTTCTAACTTCTAGATTGTTTGGAGTTTATCCATTCGCAATATCCTCGTACATCAAATAATGGTATGTCATACACTGTTTCTATTATCATATTTTCTTCACCGGAACTCAGTATCGCTTGGGTTGGTACTATCACCACAGCTTAGTATTTATTGAATCTTAAAAGCGCGTTATCTTTCCATTGTATAACCACTCCTGCAAACCATACAAAAACATTTTATTCTTGCGGAATACTGGAACATGTTTTCCTGGTTGCGTCTCTTTATATGCTTCGTCTTTTATGATGACTCGGTTATTATATTATGAATATTCACGTCAATCTATGATTTTGTGCGAATTATTTTGATTATTTGCGTCATAGACAAGTAAACATTAGTGGCACCATGTCTATACTTGTGTGTCCCATCATTCTTCCCTTACATACGTGCGAATTACGCTGAATACTTCACACCTCATACTCTTACTATTAGCATCCCGTTACATTTATGTGTTACTATTTGGCTGCAGATTCTTCAATAGGCTGTAACGGTAAGGGGTTAACTGGCGGGTATACACGCCTTTATATATTCCTAGCAATTCCCCTGTAGTGTCTCCTGAGCGCATTCAGTTGACTTCAGCTTATAGCTATCTACAGCTATTATGATTTCTTAGTATTATATCTTTGCTTCCGAACACCGGCTAGTGCTATTGATGAATGCTAATATGAACTGTTCGCTTAAATTTGTTCTTGTTAGTAAAACTCGTGTTCGATTCAAAATTTCCTTTCATTTTAATATGCTTCAACGAATGATTTGAATACATAGGTATCAAATTTCTGTAATATGCTAAAGATCCTAAACTTTTTTGTAGCGCTTTCTGCGTTTTTAGTAGTCTATTTTTCAAAGACTTCTTCCTTTTTGGGGTTCCCTATAATTCCTTTTGAAGCTATATGGTAACCAAACATTTGTACTTCCGACACCAAAAACCGCATTTTTGGTAATTTAATTTGCAATACCGTTCTAAAACTCTTTAATATCTTGTCGAAGTCATCACAAAACAATGCATTGTTATCGATGTACAAGTACCTTTAAATAATAGCATTGTAGCTATTCGTTGGAAAAAATTTTCCGCAGTTTTAGCTAACAAAGTTATCCTACGGTAACTATATATTTTCAATTACTACAGTAAATAATCGTCTCTGAGATTCTTTCAAAGTTATTGACCAATAAGCTTTGGTTAAATCGCAATTTATATACACTAATTCGCCAAATAATTGTCACGTCAAGTATAGCCACTTTTTCAGAGTTTCTCAGCCCACATTTTACCATTTTAGTAAAAGATATTTTTTGAAGCATAAATGCTTTACTCTAGAGATAAGTTAGTTATATAAAGCTAATAATTTTTTGTCTGAAAATAGTTGGTAATTTTCGGCTGTAATATACAATCATTTTTGAGTGACAAACCTTCACGCCGATTATTTAACTCGTCCAGGATTTCTTCAGTACTGATCGGGAAAGGCTCTTTATCTCGTTTTTGAATTTGGGGAGCCCAGTAAAATTAATGTCCACAACTTTATTTACTGCCATCTCTTCTGTAGGTCGTGTTTCTTGATTGGTTATTAGAAACTCGGCTAGCCAGCTTCGATATTTTCCCTTCAAATTGGCAAATGTTTCTAGATCTAGAGGCTGAAGGTACCCAGTGGTCGATGGTGGCAAACAAATTGGTGCTAAATTTTAATATTGCTTAACCGATTTGTGCGCTGTACAATTTTCAAGTAATAATGCAAATGTTTGAGTTCGATAGTGGGTCTTCACATAGGCAAGCAGGCGATCCATTCATACGTTGAATATGCTCTGATACATCCATGCAGATTTATTCGTATATACGACATATTTTTTAAACCGACGCCGTTCTACTATTGTCACCGATCCATCAGCTAATTTTACTTTAACTTCTTCCCCTATACCGGACTTTATCCCATTTAGTAACTTTTGATTTGCTTATAATGGCATGAGGAAATTGTAATTTGTAACAAACTGAATCACCGGAACCAACGTGAATCAACTCTTATCAACCATGACGTGGCGTCGTAATTTTTGACCACATGATCCCCGATTCATCCAAATTGAGAACATTTTCGGCTTTGAAAGGAGGCAACTTTAATTCCAGTCCAGATCTCAACTTTACAAGTTCAACATCGCTAATGTGTTTCTGGTCTGAAGAGTGGGTCGAAAAGTCCACTTTCCGTCACGAAAAAGCCGGTTGAACCATCTATCGGTGAATTCACATTTTTCAAACATTCATAATTGATGAAATGTTCTTTTTTCCTTTCCATTTTGCCCAAAATTTGCACACTATGATAGGTGTGTTTGGCGGCATTGTGCCATATATAAAACTGTTTAGTCGAAGAGTTCTTTAAAATTCCTTGGCATCTTTCCTTCATAGGATAAAATGTTCTTTTCCTTAGGTCTTTTCCATAGGCATTACTGATTTTTTCATTACATCGTTCGTAGACTGCTCCTGAGTTTATCATTTCGGCAAGTTCTTCTCTTTCCTTTTTTGTCATTAAATTTGTTCTCATCACGTTTTTGTATTTTGCCACTGTTATTAGTAGAATATTGTTTAAAAAAAACATTTATAAGTGTTTACAGTAACGGCCTAGAAAAAATATCTAAATTTTCAGATTTAGGTATTCTAGCCATGTTTCCTGTTAGCATGAAATGTTTGTTCTGATTTACTACTCTATAATCCGATTTATTGTTAAATGGATGATGGAATTCAATTTCTATTATGTGTGATACATTTCCTATTTGCGCTATTATTTCTTTCCCAAGAGACACGTTAAGTTGGATGATGCCTGACTGACCAATTAAACTTGAAAATTTTGCAGTTTCAATGATGATTTCAAATCGAGCACCCCCTAATTGCATGCTATGTTCATTTTGTTCTATTAACATATTTGGCGAAAACGCTTCTCCTATTGTAGTTACTTTATTTGATATAACCTTCTAGAAATAGGTGGTTTTCGCTTATTAGCGATACGCTTGGACCAGTCTCTAGTAAAATGTTAGTTTTAAATTGTTCCTGGTTATTCTCTAGCCAAAATTCTCTAACAGCTTTCTTCTCCATTTTTAAACATTATACACTAACAAAAATTGTTAATTATTTATTATTTTGTTCTTGTTTCATTATTTTTTTTTATTTTTTATGTTGTTTTGGTTATATTTTTCTCATATACATTTAACATTCTTAAATTACGTACTTGGACTGTTGATTTTGAATTATGTCTCGAAAGAATTTGTTTATGCAAAATTTGTCTTAAAATCATTTTGCTGCTTAGTCTATGTAGCTGTTTAAATTTTGTCTCAGAATAATTTATCTATCAGAATTTGTCTTAAAATATTTTTGCTTAAATTGTATATCTGACTTCTATTTAAAATTGTCTCGCTGCATGCTTAACGCCTAAATCGATTATGTTTAGCTACGTTTTTGGATTAGCTCTACAGTTAGCTTAGAGAGGTACAATATAAACGCATCTGAAACATTTACGCGTATCTCGCTGATTAAAATAACGTTTATAAAAAATAGTTTATGCACTTTTTAAAACTTTTTGTAATTTTTAAAATTATTTTATGCACTTTTTAAACTTTTCTAATTTAAAAATTATTTTATGCACAATTTTTATACTTTTTGTAGTTTTAAGAATTAATTTATCTAGTTTTTAAAACTATTTGTTTTTCATGCGTTTTTACGTTATACACAATATTTACATATATATGTTCACGCTTTTTATAAGTTTTACGCTTATTTTCAAACATTTTCAATTTTTACCAAATTTTTCGAAATTTTTCCCATCGTTTTTCAAGGTTTTCCAAAAATTTTCACAAATTGTTTACGCTTTTCAAAAAATTTTACGCATTTTAAAACATTTCACGTTTTTCCAAAAATTTTACACTTAATTTCAATCTTTTTTCGAATATTCCTAAAATTTTACGCTTAATTTCATACATTCGCCGTATTTTTTTAGTCGGAAAATTGATTTACGGCTGAGAAAATGGCAGTTGGCCTTATCACTGAAATCATCAACTAATGCAATTACATTGTTCCATAGTTTGGGATTTCTAGAAGACTAATCTCCGAGTTAAATGTATCAGTTAACAACATAAACCTCTAACTGACTAACGCAGTAAACTTTCATTAAAAAATATTGATTAGTTCCCAAGAGAGATGGAAACGAAGAGCTGAGTGTTTAGACCCGACCCAAAAGGGCCAGGTACAGTTTATACAGGAAAAACGCGAATTGGTATCTACTGGTTAACCCGCGCTGAAATCGGTGTCGCTGGGCAAAGATGATCACTAATGGGACCATAACTTCTGTTAGAGCGGTGCTACGTGGAATTCACTATCCAGGACCCCCATAATCCACCAGCCCCTTTTTTAACCTACTTCCAGACCGGAAGTGAAGGCAAAAAAACGGAAATTTTGTTTTCGAATCGGGAATCGCACAAAATTGGCACTTTAAAAAATATGTGTTTTCCAATTTAAGACAGCTGTGTATTAGTTGGGAAAACATCGAGCGGAAATTCTAAACCGAATTTTTTTGCGTATTTTTTAGGTTAACTTTCGACCACGAATTTCGACCGGAAGTAGACGCAAAAAAACAAAAATCCGAGAATTGCGGAAAAAAACTGTTGGGGAAGAGTTACGTAACTCTCAATATTCGCACGTAAACTTTTTGAGAAAAGCCAAAAAATATTTTGTGTCAAATACTTTTTGAGAAAAGCCAAAAAATATTTTGTGTCAAATGGTAAATCTTCCAGACTTAATATTATTTTTGTGTCGGCGACGGAGTGTCGGGGTTTATCAATCCTGCTATATATAATATTAACGAAATGCGTAGGACGAATACAGCGAGATTTGGTACAGAGGCGGGGGGAGGTGAGCCGAACCATATGAGACAAAAATAAACCCCAAATCAATCCCAAATTTGCGTGGGCGGATAAGCTCATTATTAGATATAATATAGCAGTTATTATACCCTATAAGGTCAAAAATGACCTAATTTGACCGAAAACAGCTTAAATGTTAGTAAATATATCGGAAATTCTCTTTT